>PYAF01000949.1:914853-935114 GCA_007407185.1 Glycine tomentella | reverse complement strand
CGTGATGCTCCAGATCTTGTTTCCTTTGTTATTTGCTTTTATTCTCCTCTTTTGACCTGAAATTGCACAATTGATATTGAAATAAGATAAAATAAAATAATATTAATAAACTAACCAAAACTAAACTAAATCCTAATTATTTAATCAAAACATAAGCTAAAACTATTCTAAAAATAAGATGTGTTTGCAACACATCAGAGTCCCTTGAAGACTCACTCCTTATGCCTCCATCTTCAAGCAAAATCATAGTTCTCTTGTTGGGACATTGAGAAGCAATGTGACCCTTATCAAGGCACTTAAAATACTTGATATTGTTTAATCTTGTTGGAGTTGGTTCCATTATTTTTCTGCTTGAGCTCTCCACCTTCTCTTCTTTATATTTTCACATGAGAAACCTCTCTTTTAGGCTTATCCTTCCAACTAGAAGTTGCAGCCCCATTGTTCTAAGAAAAGGAAGTTTTTCTCCTTTTTATTTGTTGCTCCACCCTTTGAGCTATGTGGACTAGCTCCTCAATTGTTGCATATGCGTGTAGCTCCATCACATCTTGAATTTCTCTATTCAAGCCATGAAGGAATCTAGCCATTGTTGCTTCTTGGCTCTCTACAATATCAGCCCTTATCATTGTTGCATATGCGTGTAGCTCCATCACATCTTGAATTTCTCTATTCAAGCCATGAAGGAATCTAGCCATTGTTGCTTCTTGGCTCTCTACAATATCAGCCCTTATCATCATCAATTCCATTTTCTTGTAGTAGTCATCAACACTCTTGTAGCCTTGGAAATGTCTTTGAAGCTTGTTGTGGACTTCCCTTGCATAATAAGTGGGGACAAATCTTCCTCTCAAGCATGCCTTCAAGTCATCCCAAGAATTTACTCTTTGCCTCCTCCCTCTCCTTATATCCATTTGAATTTGGTTCCACCATGTCAAAGCATAACCACCAAACTCTAGAGTTGCTAGAGTAACTTTCTTTTCTTCCTCAAATTGTTGGCATGAGAAAATTTGTTCTACTTTCATCTCCCACTCAAAATATTCTTTGGGATCATTATTGCCAAGGAATTTTGGAACTTTTATTTTCACTCCACTCAATCCTCCATTCCTTCCTTCTCTTTCTTCTCTCCTCACTCTCCAATCTTCCTCATTTCTATTTTCCCTCCTAGGATTGTATCTCCTATGTTCTCTTCTATTGTTTTCTCTCCTATTCTCCCTCTCACTCTTCTCATCATAACAATTTCCTCCAAGAGAGGAAGCATACTCATTCAACCCCTTACTACCATGAGCCTCTCCATCAACACTACCATTTGGACTACTCCTTCTTTGATTCTTCTTTTGGAACTCCTCAAACTTTGCATCCATTTTAGTTTGGAAGTCTTCTATTGTTTTCATCAACCTAGAGGTCCTAGGTGACAAAGCCTCATCTTCTATTGAGCTCATCCTTTAAAACAAATGGTTAACAAAAACATAAGTATATAAGAAAATTCTCACCCCTCTCGAAGTATTTATCACTCTCACTCGTGTTTGCACACTTTCTAGGCTCTTTCTATAATATTCTCTCTTGCCTTTTTCCATTCTTATTCCTCTCTATAGTTCTTAAGCAAAAACTTCCAATCAAATCAAGCTTCTTTACTATAATGAAATAGGAAATAATTCTAGGCTAGGCTTAAGAGTCCAAGAACAAGAAAACTCTAAGACAAAACTTTGGAATTTTAAGAGACAAGCAACAAAAGAAAAAAAAATTGGAAAAGCACCACTCAAATGGAGTTTAATGAGACAACTCAAGGAGACTATGGAATGTACCAAACTGTACAAAAGGATATGCCAAGTAAATTCAATTGCTAGAAGCTAAATTTCATCTACTTTGTATGTCATACAAGTTCACTTGATTTTGTGGTTCAATGGAAATTTGAACTTGCAGCTTTTGTAATTTTGATTTGCTTCTAAATTCTGTTTTTCTGTCACTTTTTCCAGCCACCACTGAATAATTTCTTTGGCTGAAAACCAAAATGTTTCTCTTGATATATTTTTCTTTTGCTTTTGATTGTTTCTTAACAAAATTTTGTAAACTTTTGGTTTTCTTTTGCACAAGAATCTTTAAAGAAAAGATGAATCACGAAAATATGTTGTATAACAATTGTAAAATTTGCTTCTAACAATTCAATTCAGTTTAGGCATGAGAGTAGAATCAAAACAAGTGGTCATACAACACAACACTACAAACAAAAAAATTTAACAAGAAATCAAGAACTCATGAAGAACATGAAATCACATGGAACTTGAAGAAATACACTAGGGTTATATGGTAGATCAATAAACAAGACTAACCAACCAATGATTTTCACAAAAACATAAGAACATAAGGAAAAAGAAAGGATCTCAAATTTTCGAAATTTGTAGAAAATTACCTTTGAAGACTTTTAAAACTGAATCTTGAAGAAGAATTCCACAAGGATAAGGCTCTAGATACCACTTGATGTGTGGTTGAACTCATCAACCATGAATTTTCCCAAATCTTCCTTGCATTGAAACTCAAACTTCAAGTTTTCTTCAGGGACACAAAGTTATCCAGAATTCAGAAATGGAAAGTAGGGAAAAGGTAAGGGATGAAGGTGAATGGCACCATGGAAAAGCTTTCCAATAAGCCTATGAAGAATCGCCATAATAACTTGAAGCTATTGACAAGAAACATGAAGTTCTTACACAAGAACAAGAGAGAAATCTCTTAGGCACGAATTCTACTTTCATTCACTTAGAGAAATGGAGTTAACTGTTTACATTCAGTTGACAGCTTTATATAAAAAATGAAAATAACTGACTGTAATCGATTATTTCGTCCAAGTAATCGATTATTTTGTCCAAATAATCGATTGTTTCTACCAAGTAATCGATTATTTTGTTCTTGATTTTCTGGAAACAGATGATGAACCAAATAATCGATTATTTTGTTATGTAATCGATTAACACAGAGAGTTTTCATTTTTTCAAATAGATGTGTAATCGATTACAGACAAATGGTAATCGATTAAAATAGATCATCTTTGTTTCTGTGTGTAACTGAACCCCTTGTAATCTATTACAGACTTAAGGTAATTGATTAAAACAGAAAGTATGTGTTTTTGAATTTTTACTGAATTGCTTTCACTTATGAATGGATGCGTACTAATAAGCGTTGTAGGATGTTAAATAATTACCTTGTGTGCTCATATGTAGTAAGTGAATAATTTCATTGGATGCAAGTAAAAAGAGCACGATATATAAATACTGGTATTCACAAAAAGTGGATGCTAGTTTGTAACAATGTGTTGGGTGTTAGATATTACTATTTAATAAAACAAGTTCCACTTATGAATGGATGCATACTAATAAGAGTTGTAGGATGTTAAATAATTACCATGTGTGTTCATATGTAGTAAGTCCTATTCACTTAAAAGTAACTCATTAGTCCATCAACAATTTATATCTTTGTAATCATCAAAATCATGGACAAGAATAGATCGTCTAGTTGTGACTGGACAATTAACCTAGTCACACCCATGACTGTGACCCACAAGATTTTTTATTTCAATTTTTCATTTTGTTGTCTTTTGGGCATGAACTCTATTTAAGCCATAGCTTTAAATAAGGATTTTTTTTTGTCCTAGTCTAGGGTTCCATACTTTTATGAGTTGAGAGAGATAAAGAAATACGAGATGTGGTGACAATTTTGGATGTGTTTGGATTCATCGCCATTGTTCCTGCACCAAAAGCTTATCCCACATGGCTATGAGTATCTAACTCTTCTCTGTCGTTGGGGTTTAATGTAACTTATCCAACTTTCATGCAATTCCTTCATTTTTTATTTAATAAAGCATTGCAATTGCTCTTCTTCCATTCTTAATGCTTGTTTTTGGCCTGATAAACCTATTTACATGATTCTATGATTCTAATTGTAATTGGAAAATTCCTTTGGATTGCAAACTGAAGAAGACTACTAATTTTCTTTATGTCAAGGGATAGGATAAAGAGGATTAGTCATCGATAAACCCTTTTTTTAATGCAAATCGTTTGGTTATGATAATTCAAGCGATTAATGGTATAATCAAGGGATATAGGTCCTCTCGCTGAAGGAACTAAGGTTGCGATAAAATTGTGAGTTGATGATAACATAAGCTTAATTGAATAGGAATACATAGTGATTACATGTTAGGAAGTCCAATGAAGTTAAACCCAATTATTTGTCTCATTGAAATTACTCCAATTTTCTAAGCATATCAAGTGTTCAAGAAAATCCGCAAATCAAATTTCTTCCCATTTTACTCTTTACATTTATGCACATGTATTTAAATTTGGTTACTTTGATCATCTAAATATTCATAGTCTACAAATTTCACTTTTAATTACCCAATTATCGCACAAGTCCCTGTGGAGACAACTTTACTTATCACTATTGTTACTTGAGCAATTTTATAACAGCCTCTCTTTCTCTCTCTCTCTCCTTCCTTTCTTCATCTTCTCTGCTTCTGCCATTGATGAACTAAAGAAGCTTCTTAAGCACTCAACCGTTGACCAAAACCTTTCACACCCAACAGGAAAGTTGAAAGGAACTACTCAATGAGCTAGATTTCATCATCACTTTTCTCTGAAAACCATTAAACAGAGAGATCCAGTTCTCTAGGAAAATTCACAAAGTTTGATTTTGAGGAGAAAAGAAGGCGTTTTAAGGACGTTCAAGCTTGGAAAAGCTGTTCTCTAGCCTCTCCTGTCGATTTAGAGGTAAGAAACTCAAGTTTTACCGTTTGATTTGTGAAATTGTTCTTGGGATGAATAGTGACCACTTTGTGATAGGGCTGGAATTAGGCTTTGGTTCTTTAGAAAAGTATGCTCAGGAGGTTGTTCTGATGAATATTAAACTTTGAAACATGATTTTTGATGAAGTTTGATTTTGACTATGAGTTTGGTATGGGTAGGAAAAATGTTGAGTAAATGGAAGATATTATAATAGTTTTGAGCCTAAGTGCCTTTACAAAAGTTGTTCAGAAGGCCAAATAAACGGTGAAATGTGTTGATATAGCTGTTTTAGCCAAGTTGAAAAATTGTCGTTATATGGTCTGGTTAGAGCATTGAATTGAGTTTATGCAGAGTCTAAGGGGACTCTAAGATCTTGGTTGGGCCAAGATAGATCTTGTTGAGGGTCTGTGAATCACCTATAAGGTAGTTACCTCTGTTAACCCTGAGATAGAGGACAGAGAGGTTTTAATGGAAGGGAGTGACGTTTCCTTTCATTCTAACGGCTAAGGACCCTTATTGATTGATTGTTTTATACCTTGTGTAGGGCGTGATAGTGATCTTGCTGGTGGTTGTGACCACGAAGCTGGGAGAGCCGGTATAGCGTTGAGAGCAGGTAAGCTCTTTGTTCTTGGGAGTGTTTCCCACTGTTGTGTTCCACCATACTCCGAGAGAGTTATGGTTATTGTATATTTTGATGCATGTATATTAAAATTGTGTGTTACTGTTTATGGAAACATGTATATGATGAGCTGAACACTGTGATAGTGTTGTTATGTGCTTGATTAGATTCTCTGGCCAGTAGAATTGAACTTAATAACATTATATATATATAAGCCCTGATGTGAGATGTGCCCATATAAATGGATGAAGCCTCCTCAGGCATGAATAGTAAGTCCTGATGTGAGATGTCCCCATATAAATGGATGAAGCCTCCTCAGGCATTGATATATGTGTATGTATATTATGTACATGTGATATGACTTGATAACTGTGACGGCTAGTTTGGTAATGCCAATTTTGATATTATGTGCATGGAAGTGAACCAGGGGGAGGAAAGACCTCCAAGGACCCTGAGTTTACTGAGATTGTTATCTCACCCCTTTGGGGTTATGTTTTTGCAGGTGATACTCAGGAAGCTGCTGAGAGATCCCAGGGCAAGAGGCCCGAGCAGGGATAGGTTCTGTGAGAACCTTAGGCATAGCGTTTAAGAGCATGTTGGCTCTATCTTTTGATTTATGCCTGTTGTTTTGTATCCTGATAGGGATTTTGTATAGTTTTGAAATATACGTTGTATATTATGAGAATTCACCATATATGATGTACAATTGATGTTGTTAATGACGCTTGATGACGTCATTTTGTTTACTGCTTCCATTAGCAATTATCTATGATAATTGCTGCGCTTAACCGTAAATCAATGTTAATGAACCGGATGCATACGGGTCGTTACATTTTATGGTATCAGAGCAGTTTTATAGGGAAGCATTATGTATGGTGAATTGTGTGTTGTTCACTAATGGTCTAGGTGTTCATTATGACTATTGCATGTGTGATTATTGAGTGTGAGCCTGATCAACTCACCCTTTTATGTGACATGTGCAGTGCCATGGTGAGGACCCAGAACAATAGTGAGACGACGGGTGCAGATGGACAACCCGACCCAGTTATAGCCGCCTTGGCAGCTATGCAGCATGAGATGGCTGCGAGTAGACAGGCAAATGAGGCCTTGGCAAAGGCCAATGAGGAGCTGATGGCAGAGTTGAGATCTCTGCATAGAAAGGATAGAGCATCTTCTTCACAGCATACTCTTGAGGGCGAGGGTAGTCGCCAGCAGGGTGGAGGTAGTCATCATTCTGATGGGCCTAGTCACCACAGAGGGGACCGGTTGTCCCAAGCTGATGTTGAGGAGGATACAGCTGCTAGAGGGAAGATGCTCATTGCTTTTCGTAAGCATGACCCTCCAGCTTTTCATGGGGAGTATGATCCTATTGCTGCTGTCAGATGGTTGCATGCCTTAGAGAAGATCTTCACTGTGATGGAATGTTCAGACCATCAAAGACTTCTCTATGCTACATACATGCTTCAGGGAGATGCTCATGAGTGGTGGGTTACCACTTCACAGTTATTGAGAGACCAGGGTGAGGTTATCACCTGGCAGGTTTTTGAGGCACAGTTCCTGGACAGATACTTCCCCAGAGATGCCAGAGAGCAGAAGCAGGCTGAGTTTGAGAGCCTTGTTCAGGGACAGATGTCAGTGGATGAGTACTTGGCCAAGTTTAATGAGTTGGCTAAGTATGCGCATTTCAGGAGGGCTCTACCTGATGTAGAGGTTCTTGCTGCTAAGTTCCAGAGAGGACTTAGAGAGAGTATTGAGGAGAAGATTGCTGGCAGTGGATCTAGAGACTTGGGTAGCCTGGTGAGACAGTGTCGCCAGGTGGAGGATATGATTAGGAGGCGCAGTGGCAGCCAGCCTATTTCCTCAGAGAGATAGGAGGTGAAGAGATCCAGTGGATTAGGTCATACTGGGAAGGGCAAGGGCAGAGACTTGGGGGTTTCTTCTCCAGTAGACAGATTTAAGAAGGGCCCCAGTCAGAAAGGAATATCACAGAGACCAGGTCCACGTCCCAAGTGTGCTACTTGTGGAAAGAATCATTGGGGAGTATGTTCCACTGGTCAGTTGGTGTGTTACAGATGTGGCAAGCATGGCCACTATGCTAGAGAGTGTCCGCAGGCAGCAGGCCAGGCGGTAGCTGCTCCAGTGATTTCAGTAGCACCCCCTACAGGACGAGTCTACACAGTGGATGCTAGAGAGGCAGCCAGAGCTCCTGATTTGATTAGAGGTACTATTTTGATTGATGTATATGATGTGAGAGTCTTGTTTGACTCTGGAGCTACTCATTCTTTTATTAGTGATCGCATTGCTTTAGAACTGAACTTGCCAATGTTCAGACTTTCTTTCCCTATGGAGGTTACCACCGCCTCTAGAGAGCAGTGTAGAGTGGATATGTGCTGTAGAGATGTGCATTTTCAGTTTGAGGGCAAAGAGTACAGTGTTGATCTGTATTGCCTTGTGATGCCTACCCTTGAGATTATTTTGGGTATGGATTGGTTGGCCAAGTATGACATCATGCTAGATTGTTGTTATAAGAAGGTCGTAGTGCCTTCAGATGTAGTCAGCTCGAGTTCCATTTCATTTCTCTCGATCTTGCAAGCTCGCAAGGAAATGGAGAGGGGAGCTCAGGGCTATCTTTTGCTGAGTGCAACAGATGAGAGACAGGGGTCTGAGATTCCAGTGGTGCGAGAGTTTGTTGATGTATTTCCAGAAGAGATTACACAGCTTCCACCGGATAGGGGGATTGAATTCTCCATTGATTTGGTTCCAGGAGTGGGACCCATATCCATAGCTCCTTACCGCATGTCTCCTTTAGAGTTAAAGGAGCTGAAGGTGCAGATTGAGGACTTGTTGTCTAAGGGGTTTATTAGACCGAGTGTGTCACCGTGGGGAGCACCGGTTCTTTTTGTGAAGAAGAAGGATGGAAGTATGCGGTTATGCGTGGACTACAGGCAACTGAATAAGGTTACTGTAAAGAATAAATATCCTTTACCTTGGATTGATGATTTGCTCGATCAGTTGAGGGGTGCCTGTGTGTTCTCCAAGATAGATCTGCGATCTGGATATCACCAGATTCGCATTAAGCCCGAGGACATACCGAAGACTGCCTTCAGGTCGAGATATGGTCATTATGAATATCAAGTCATTCCCTTTGGTTTGACGAATGCCCCTGCAGTGTTCATGGACTATATGAACAGGGTATTCAGACCATTCCTAGATCAGTTTGTGGTGGTGTTTATTGATGATATACTGATCTACTCCAGGACGGAGGCAGAGCATGCCGAGCACCTTAGGATTGTTCTGCAGACATTGAGAAATAATCAGCTGTATGCTAAGTTGTCTAAGTGTGAGTTTTGGCTAACAGAGGTAAAGTTCCTTGGCTATGTGATTTCTGCAGCTGGGGTAGCAGTTGATCCCAGTAAGATAGAGGCTGTGATGTCTTGGGAGAGGCCCAAGAATGTTACAGAGGTCCGCAGTTTCCTTGGTCTAGCAGATTACTACCGGAGGTTCATTCAGGGGTTCTCACAGATGGTGTTACCATTGACCCGCCTTACCAGGAAAGGTAGCCCATTTGTTTGGACTCATGAATGTGAGGAGTGTTTCCTGATATTGAAGAAAAAGTTGACCACAGCTCCAGTATTAACTCTTCCTGATCCTGAGGGATGTTTTGAGGTTTATTGCGATGCTTCCAAGCAGGGACTTGGATGTGTGTTGATGCAGGAGAAGAGGGTAGTTGCCTATGCATCCAGACAGTTGAAGCCACATAAGGAGAATTATCCTACACATGATTTAGAGCTTGCAGCTATTGTCTTTGCTCTAAAGGTTTGGAGGCATTACTTATATGGTGCCAAGTTAGTGGTATTCAGTGACCACAAGAGCCTCAAGTATCTGTTTGATCAGAAGGAGTTGAATATGAGGCAAAGACGGTGGATGGAGTTCCTTAAAGATTATGAATTTGAGTTGAAATACCATCCCAGCAAGGCGAATGCAGTTGCTGATGCCTTGAGCAGAAAGCATGTGAGTGTTGCCTGCATGATGATCTCAGATTGTGAGTTAATTGAGCAGTTTAGAGATATGCACCTGACTGTGACAGAGGGTGCTAGTGGTCTTGAGTTGAGAGAGACCAAGATTGATAACGAGGTGATTCAGAGGATCCGAAAAGCCCAGAAACAGGATGATGATGTGAAGGCCATGATTGGTCAACAGGATGTTTCCTGGGAGACTCATGACTTGGTGTTGTACCAAGATCGGATCGTTGTGCCTAAGGGCGAGCTGGTGGATGCAGTTCTGTTGGAGGCTCATAAGGGCCAGTTCAGCATTCATCCGGGTGCCACTAAGATGTATCAGGACCTTAAGAGGAAGTTCTGGTGGCCAGGGATGAAGAAGGACATAGCTGAGTATGTGACCAAATGTCTGGTATGTCAGAAGGTGAAGATTGAGCATCAGAGACCGTCAGGCCTACTGCAGCCGTTGCAGATTCCAGAGTGGAAATGGGATAGCATTTCCATGGATTTTGTAGTTGGACTACCGAAAACTCAGAGTGGATATGACTCTATCTGGGTAATTGTTGATAGGCTGACCAAGTCTGCTCATTTCTTACCTGTTCGGACTGACTATACTGCAAAGAGGTTGGCTCAGCTATATGTCAAAGAGATTGTCAGACTGCATGGTGTCCCAGAGAGTATTATCAGCGACAGAGATCCGAAATTCACTTCTAGATTTTGGAGTACGCTTCAGGGGGCTTTCGGGACTCAGCTGAGGCTTAGTACAGCTTACCATCCTCAGACCGATGGTCATACAGAGAGGACTATCCAGACTCTGGAGGATATGTTGAGAGCCTGTGCCTTGGAGCAAGGTACTAGGTGGGATCGATACCTACCTCTGGTGGAGTTCTCTTATAATAATAGTTTTCATGCTAGTTTGGGCATGGCACCTTATGAGGCTTTGTATGGCCGGAGGTGCAGGACTCCAGTTTGTTGGACCGAGGTAGGAGAGAGACAGCTTCTTGGACCTGAGATGGTTCAGGAGACTTATGAGCAGATCCGTTTGATCAGAGATAAGTTGTTGAGAGCTCAGAGTCGACAGAAGAGTTATTATGATCATAAACACAGACCGCTACAGTTTGATGAGGGTGACCATGTGTTTCTGAGGTTGTCTCCAGTTACTGGTGTTGGGGGCTTTGGGTGTGAGGAAACTTAGTCCTAGGTTCATTGGTCCTTACCAGATTCTTCAGCGAGTAGGACCAGTGGCCTACAGGCTAGCTTTGCCTCCCCAGTTGTCAGGGCTACATGACGTTTTCCACGTGTCACAGCTGAGAAGATATGTGTCAGACCCTTCGCACGTGGTGGAGCCTGACACCATCCAGATTCGAGAGAATCTGACTTGTCCTACACGGCCTATACGGATTCTGGATAGGATGGAGAAGCAGATCCGGAGTAAGACCATTCCCATAGTGAAGGTTCAATGGGAAGGGAGGACACCTGAAGAGGCGACTTGGGAGCGAGAGCAGGAGCTGGTACAGTTATACCCCGAGTTATTTGACAGGTATGTCTTTGAATTTTGCGGACAAAATTCTTAAAAAGGTGGGGTGAATATAACAGCCTCTCTTTCTCTCTCTCTCCTTCCTTTCTTCATCTTCTCTGCTTCTGCCATTGATGAACTAAAGAAGCTTCTTAAGCACTCAACCGTTGACCAAAACCTTTCACACCCAACAGGAAAGTTGAAAGGAACTACTTAATGAGCTAGATTCCATCATCACTTTTCTCTGAAAACCATTAACCAGAGAGATCCAGTTCTCTAGGGAAATTCACAAAGTTTGATTTTGAGGAGAAAAGAAGGCATTTTAAGGACGTTCAAGCTTGGAAAAGTTGTTCTCTAGCCTCTCCTGTCGATTTAGAGGTAAGAAACTCAAGTTTTACCGTTTGATTTGTGGAATTGTTCTTGGGATGAATAGTGACCACTTTGTGATAGGGCTGGAATTAGGCTTTGGTTCTTTAGAAAAGTATGCTCAGGAGGTTGTTCTGATGAATATTAAACTTTGAAACATGATTTTTGATGAAGTTTGATTTTGACTATGAGTTTGGTATGGGTAGGAAAAATGTTGAGTAAATGGAAGATATTATGGTAGTTTTGAGCCTAAGTGCCTTTACAAAAGTTGTTCAGAAGGCCAAATAAACGGTGAAATGTGTTGATATAGCTGTTTTAGCCAAGTTGAAAAATTGTTGTTATATGGTCTGGTTAGAGCATTGAATTGAGTTTATGCAGAGTCTAAGGGGACTCTAAGATCTTGGTTGGGCCAAGATAGATCTTGTTGAGGGTCTGTGAATCACCTATAAGGTAGTTAGCTCTGTTAACCCTGAGATAGAGGACAGAGAGGTTTTAATGGAAGGGAGTGACGTTTCCTTTCATTCTAACGGCTAAGGACCCTTATTGATTGATTGTTTTATACCTTGTGTAGGGCGTGATAGTGATCTTGCTGGTGGTTGTGACCACGAAGCTGGGAGAGCCGGTATAGCGTTGAGAGCAGGTAAGCTCTTTGTTCTTGGGAGTGTTTCCCACTGTTGTGTTCCACCATACTCCGAGAGAGTTATGGTTATTGTATATTTTGATGCATGTATATTGAAATTTTGTGTTACTGTTTATGGAAACATGTATATGATGAGCTGAACACTGTGATAGTGTTGTTATGTGCTTGATTAAATTCTCTGGCCAGTAGAATTGAACTTAATAACATTATATATATATAAGCCCTGATGTGAGATGTGCCCATATAAATGGATGAAGCCTCCTCAGGCATGAATAGTAAGTCCTGATGTGAGATGTGCCCATATAAATGGATGAAACCTCCTCAGGCATTGATATATGTGTATGTATATTATGTACATGTGATATGACTTGATAGCTGTGACGGCTAGTTTGGTGATGCCAATTTTGATATTATGTGCATGGAAGTGAACCAGGGGGAGGAAAGACCTCCAAGGACCCTGAGTTTACTGAGATTGTTATCTCACCCCTGTTGGGGTTATGTTTTTGCAGGTGATACTCAGGAAGCTGCTGAGAGATCCCAGGGCAAGAGGCCCGAGCAGGGATAGGTTCTGTGAGAACCTTAGGCATAACGTTTAAGAGCATGTTGGCTCTATCTTTTGATTTATGCCTGTTGTTTTGTATCCTGATAGGGATTTTGTATAGTTTTGAAATATACGTTGTATATTATGAGAATTCACCATATATGATGTACAATTGATGTTGTTAATGACGCTTGATGACGTCATTTTGTTTACTGCTACCATTAGCAATTATCTATGATAATTGCTGCGCTTAACCGTAAATCAATGTTAATGAACCGGATGCATACGGGTCGTTACAAATTTTATACTCTTGCCAAAATCCCAACACTAAGCCATGATTCTGCTTAATAATTCTTTTGGGCCTATTATTTTAGGCCTTTTCCGTTGATGGTTCCATCTATTCCTAAATTGTGAATTTGTTGCATTTCTAGAAATAGAGCTCACACGTAAAATAAAATAAATTCAAACCATTTTTAAGATGTTTGGGTTTTGGATCCTCATTGTAGTTCACACCTAAATTAACTAGGTCCAGTGCCAGTCCAAGCCTAAAGAAAGGAAAGACCTTGCTTTAGGACCCCCAAAAGTAATTACTTAACATTAGTAATGTATACAATTATCGAAATTCCATAATTATTCATTAATTTTAAGGCTTAATACCTAATTTGGTCCCTTAATTTATTTAAAGTGCCTAATTAGGTCCCTTAATTTTTGAGTATGAAATTTGGTCTCTTAGTTTTTTAATTTTGCCCAATTGGGTCCTTGTCATTATATCCTTTAAGTATGTAGATAGACCTACCACACGTGGTCATCTCCATCTTCATTTGTTCCATCCTCAAAAACTCATCTCCTAAAACCTTAATTGCAGCCATGATTTTTTTATTTGCACAAGAAAAGTGACACATTCCCACAACAACTTGCGGAAAAACATCAAACAACAATTCCCATGAAAAGGTTTCTGCTTCATAGCCCAAAATCCAGCAGCATCATCGTCCCATGTTAGAAGCAAGTCATCCACACCATTCCATTCTCCATTGAATTGTAGCAAACGTCGTTTTGACAAACGTCGTTTTGACAAGCATATTCTAAATTGGCTGGTTTTGATTCAAATTAACCTTCGCAAACACATTGGAGGCAGATCCAGACTTTGCAGCACCCATCCTAGTGGAAATTCGAATCCTAAACCCATTAGTGGCACCACCACCATCGAAACCCGAAAAGTCTTTGCTATAAAGCTTGTTCAAGCTCTTGGTGTGGTCGTTGTGGTTGATCTCATGGTAGAGATCTAGATCACCATTGTCATCATCATTATCATATTAGAATCATTTTTGGGTTTAATAATGGAGGGGCCTTTCTCCATGGAGTCCATGATCTTGAAGTACCCAATAGGAGTTGAATCAGGAAATGGGGAAGGAGGGAGCACACTGGGTCTTGGTGCGGTAGTGCTTACAAATTAAAGCTTCTCCATTTTGTAGTAGCATAGAATGGGGATTTTGGGTGGGAGGGGGGGCATTGGGGCAGTGGCTAGCGATGGTGGCCACTACATCCTGCCCATGGATGACCTTGAGGTTGTTGTGGCCAAGGGTTTCATAGGGGGACTAGTAGGGCGAAGGGAGGCCGCGAGTGGAGGGGGAATTCAATTTCCCAAAATCAATAAGACGTATAACAGGTCTATCCACATACTTAACGAACTTGATGACAAGGACCTAATCAGATAAAAAAAGTATACAATCACAAACACATGATTTTCTCCTTACAAAGATTTTCATCCTTTCACTAAAATTCATAAAATAAAGTTCCCTGGTGTTGTCTTTCAATTCTTATACAATAAATATATATATATATATATATATATATATATATATTAAACAATAACAGTTATATATAAAAAAAATAACTTTTTATTAATTTATAATTATATATATAAAGGGAATAAGATGTTTTGGAGTACACATTTTTATGCCCATTTTATCTCTATAATTACATTTATAAGTTACTATTTTATTCTTATAACTACCTTCACACCATCCACTAACTTCTATTATTTTTCTTTTTATTTAAAAAATGAAAAAAAAAAAACAGTTAAGCACAGACTGCTTATTTTTTCCTAATACTAAATAATAACGGGCCACATGTAAAAATATAACTGCCTCATATAAATAAATTATGACTTTGTTCTATTTTACATACATAGATTTTACATGGCCTATCAATCCCATTAATTTCTATCACTTCATGTAATGTTGGGGCAAAATTTCAAAGCTTGAACCTTACAAGATATCTTCCGAGTTGAACAAAGTGCCTAGTCAAGGCATCTGTGATCTTGAAAATCTCTCATTGGATTCTTAATGATGATGATATGAACCATTTACTCAGAATGACCTTTGGAATTTTTGCTTTTTCTAACCATGATATTATTAGTGGATTGACATTATTAGCGTACGTGTGAACATTGGTGCTTTCTATTCTGCTTGTTCCATCATTGCGTGCCCTACGATTCCTTTTTGCCACAAATTTTTAATTGAACATGTTTCAGATAACCGTCCAGCCAATATTGTTTACAGGTTCTAGTGGATGACGATGTTGATGATATTAGACTGATGTTGCTTTAGCAAAGTTATTATTTCATTTCAACTAAAACAAGACAAAAGGAATAGATAAATAAGGCGTCTCTAGGAAACAATTCTTAGGTCAAAATTCTTTTACGCACTTTTTCATGGGACTTCGGAACCACTTGCACCTGGCTTAGTTGTTAGACCTCTTGGAAAGAAGCCTCTTTACATGTCACAAGCTTCACTCAGAATTAATTATAATACAAATAACTTCCTGAAAAAAAAAGGTTGATGATAACCAGCAAGAATCACAAACTTGATAGACGATGATCGATTTCCCAATAAATTAAAGAACCATTCAATTTGGATAACACATAAGTATCAGTTTTATCCCAACAAATCACAATGCAACAATAAAAAAGTTTAAAAAAAAAACTATTTATTACTTTATCTTCACTTGAAAAATTAATTGGTTATTTGTTCCCATGAAGCTAATCCGAACATACTGTTAGTTCGATTTTATAGTTTATTTCTATTTATTTATATATAGCTAAAGCAAAGCTTAGCTTATGTATTAGTACTAGTATTAAATATAATATTTTTAAGAATTTCTTTAATAAAAATATAATTTTTTTTAACAATACTAAAAATATAATATTTTTTTTGATAAAAAAAATTCTTAAAAACATTTTTAATCTTGTATTCAAACATTATGCATCATGCTGGTTGGATTCCATGCTCAATGAGTAATTGTGGGATAAAATTCTTGTACTCTGCTGGTCAAAGGATTGTGGTAAAGTGGAAGCCAATTGAACTATTGAAGTATGTATATTCACTGATTTCCAGGATATGGCTGGTAGTGGCTTTCAAAATGATGGATAGAAGAGGCCTAGATACACGAGCATGCTCTTGTCTATGAGCTGTGGGGTAGCGACGTATCATAACAAGAAACTTTCCGCAAGCATCTTGAATGGTTTAATTTGTCTTGGGCTCCACAAGACATTGAAAATTGCTTGTGCATGGCCTAATCAATTGCAATCATCAACCAACATCACAAAAAGTTATTTAATTTATGAATGGTTATTCTAACATTAAATTGTAGTTAAAATAATCAAGTGATTGAAAAAAATAGTTAATGTATTAAAATTAAGATTAAATTGTTAATATTATTTATATTTGATTTTTAACAAAAATAATTTTTAGTCAAATTTTATTTATTTTGATTAAATTGTATATTATTCAAAATCTTTTTCCTAGGTTAAAATAATTTTTCATCTGCTGTATTTACATTTTCTTTAATTTGGTAGACTACTCACCTCTTTCATTCTCTCACAAATTTCATACTATTTTGTTTTTCACGTATCTTTTTGTCGGTTTGCCTAATTCAAAAGCTTGTAACTCTGACTCAACAACTGTTGAAAAGGGTAAAGGACCAAAAAGTAAACTGCAAAACTGGCGAATTTTATCGTAATGTCAGATTTATAATCATATAATGACTGTACTTTGAAAAAAAAAATGCCTAACTATCTTTAGCTTAAAATTAAAATTGCGTTAGTAGCAAAATAATAATTGATGTGTGGCTAACACATCTTAATTTTTAGGGTTTATGTAATCATATTTCAATCAATAATTAGGAACTTAGGTTAGAATTAGCTAAATTTGTTAAATATATTTATTTTTATCTTATTTTTCACCAAAGTATGATTTCAGGGCCACAAAGAGGAGAAGCAAAGCCAAAAAGAAGAAGATTCAGTTTCGAAGGTTTCACGCGACTCGCGCCATGTTGCAAGGGACAAGCTTCCAGCTCGAACAATCCACGCGATCAACGCCATAATTCACGCGAATCGCGCCAGAAGCCCAGAACCAGCCTTTCAATTCGAAGACTTCACGCGGATAGCGTGAAAGGCCGCGCGACTTGCGCCAGATGTTCAAGAACCAGCCATTCAGCTCGACTAATTCACGCGATTAGTGTGGATTGTCATGCGGGTCGCGCCATAAGGTCCGAAGGGAGCTTTTGATTCGAATGTCTCACGCGGTTAGCGTGAGATTTCATGCGATCAGCGCCATTATGATTTTGTTTCCTTAATTTAAAATATTGGGCACGAAATTAAGAAAGATAAGGGTTTTATTACCTTAATTAAATGGAGAACGTGCAAGTATAAAAAGGAGGCTTCTGGACTGATAGAGAGGAGACCCTGGGGGGACACAGAAATACAGACAGAAACACAGTGGAGAGAAGATCAAGACCAGAGATTGAAGAGGATTAATGCTTCTACTCTCTTTGTATTCTTTGAGGTTAGACATGAACATGTCTGACTAATTTTCTTTATTGTGGTTAGGGCCAAAACTCAATGTGAACTCCTCTGTAATTTGATTGGTATTAATATGAGATTATTATGATTGCTTTGTTTTACTCTGTTCTTCATTGTTATATTCTTTCTTAGAACTGGCCATTCTATTTAAGTTCTTAGAGTTAAAATTCGCAATAGGGATGTTGGGATTCTAATTTCTGACAGGAGTAAAATAACAGTTTTTACATTGCCTAGGGATAGGGATGTATGATTGCAGAAACTTTATGATGTATTCTTTTAAATGCTTAGCTTGATAGGAATTGCTAAGGAATTAGGATTTCTAATTGAGTTAAAGGGTTAAATTGATAAGGAATTAGGATTTAACTAAATTTGGGAAGATACATCCTCTGAGTAATCAGAAGTAATTGAAATTAATAACCAATTCAAGTGAAAGAGGTAGGGATCAAAGGAGATTGTGTTCTAACCACAATGATTTCTCTTAACTGCATTACAATCAATTTAAACTTGTTTTAATTTCTTGTTAAATTCTGTCATTTATTTAATTGTTTAATTCCACAACACAACACTACTTTTCTTAAAATAATTTATTTCCTTCCAATCTCTTAGATCGTAAGTTACGATAAAATTAGACATTCAATCCCTGTGGATACGATACTCTACTTACTCACTTTATTACTTGAAACGAGCGGTATACTTGCCGTTTTGCAACAAGTTTTTGGCGCCGTTCCGGGGATTGAAATAACTAATTTTATAGTAATTTTAATCTTTGTGATTGGAAAACCTTTGTTACTAATTGCTTCTCTGAGTTTATGCGAGGTTCAGTTAATCCTGAGCATATACAGTACGATCCTGAGATAGAGAGAGCTGCTAGAAGGAACAGGAAACTAGCCAGACAAAGAAGGAGAGAAGCAGAAAACTTTGATTTTGATTCAATTCCTGAATTAGAATCAAAATTAGAGATAGCTGAAGGAGGGAATAATCAGCCAAGACCAGAAGACGAACTAATGGAGGATATTCTGGCTCCAATGTTCACAAGACCAAACTCCAGTATTGTCAGACCACCAATCCAAGCAAATCACTTTGACATTAATCCTTCGTTGATTGCATTGGTGGAACGCAGTCAGTTTGGTGGGGAAGATGATGAAGACCCCCATAACTTCATTGGCAGATTTTTGAGAATCTGTGATACCATCAGACATCAAGGGGTGTCAGACGATGCTATTAGATTGAGATTATTCCCTTTTACTGTTAAGGGAAAAGCACTCAGATGGTTAGATAGACAAAGCTCAAATAGCATCACCACTTGGGAAGAATTAGTTGCAAAATTTTTCTCCCAATACTTTTCTATGGAGAAGTATAATAGGTTGGTGAATGAAATCACCAATTTCACTCAGAATGGAAGAGAGACTATATGCGCAGCTTGGAACAGGTTTCAAGAGCTGATTAGGAGGTGTCCACAATATGACATGCCTGTGGTAAGCAGGTACGTATTTTCTTTAATAGTATGACTCCTGAATCACGAATGATTGTTAATGTTGCAGCTGGTGGCTCAATAAGATCTAAGACAGCAGCTCAGACTTATGAGCTAATTAATTCTCTAGCCGGTAATGAGAATGAAAACATTACGGTTCAGCCAAAGAGAGAAGTCATTCAATTGGGGAGCAGTGATGCCATGCTGGCAGAGCAGAAAATATTGGCCCAGTAGTTGGCCAAATTAACTGAAAAGATAGACAGACTTCAAGTCTCTGCCGCTCAAGTCTCATCCAGCAGAATGCCACATGTCAGGTGTGAGTATTGTCAAGGTGAGCATGAATCTAATGAATATCCTATACTTGTAGGAGCTGACCCAGTGCAGGTGAATGACGTGTGGAACGATCAGAGACCCCAGCAGAATTACTAGAGAAATCAAAACCATACTATGTGAAATAATTATCAGAGCAGAATTCAGGGAGGAGGTTTAGATTACAAGTCTAATCATTATCTACAACCTCCATCTATTCCACCCCAAGAGCCATCTGAACTAGAGAAAGCCTTGCTGCAATTAACAAAGATTACTAATGATCATATCCAGACAACAAATACATTCATCAATGAGACTAGAGCTCATCATAGAAATCAAGATGCTTCCATCCGGAATCTTGAGAACCAAATTGGTCAACTGGCAAAGCAAATATCTGAAAGGCCTCAAGGGCAGTTCCCTAGTGACACCATAGTAAATCCAAAGGAACATGCCAATGCAATCACTACTAGGAGTGGAAAGGTAATCACCCCTCAGAAAAAGCCTAAGGTAAGCAATAAAGAAGATGAGGAGGAGAAGACCACGGTTGCTGCAGAAATAGAGGTAGAAGAATCTTCAAATAAAGAAAGAGAAGAAAAAAATTATGCACATCCAAAGAAACAATGGGATTTTTCTCGTTTTGAGAAACCTCCCTATCCAGTGCAGTCCAAGCAACAGATTCAAAAGCAACAGTTTGCCAGGTTCTTAGACATGTTTAAGAAATTGCACATTAATATTCCATTTGTTGAAGCATTAGCTAACATGCCTAATTATGAAAAATTTATAAAAGAACTGTTGTCTAGAAAACATAAACTGCAGGACTGTGAAACTATTGCACTTACTGAAGAATGCATTACTATCATACAGAGAAAGCTTCCACAAAAGCTAGAAGGCCCAGGACGCTTCAATATCCCTATTGCAATAGGGAATATTAATGTGGAAGAGCATTATGTGACCTTGGGGCAAGCATAAATTTAATGTCATTATCAGTTTGTAAGTCCCTTGGTATTTCTGAATTGAAACCCACCAGAGTTTCTCTACAACTTGCAGATCGCTCACTGAGAAAGCCTACAGGAGTCATTGAAGATGTTCTGGTTAAAGTTGATAAATTTATTTTTCCTGCAGACTTTATAGTCTTAGATATGGATGGTGAAAGTGAAATACCTCTTCTTTTAGGTAG
>PYAF01000949.1:888837-914753 GCA_007407185.1 Glycine tomentella | reverse complement strand
AGGTAAGTTAAAACTCTGTTGGTCTGGTCCATTCTTGGTGCGAAAGATTTGTCCTTATGGAATAGTAGAAATCTCTCCTTTAGACAATGGCAGGTCTTTTAAAGTTAACAGATGTCGGCTGAAGCTTTACGTTGGAGGCCAAGTGGATAGGAATACAGTTTCTCTTCCACTAAATTCATTTGATGATTAACAGAATGGTACGTCAGGCTCGCGACGTTAAACAAGCGCTACTTGGAAGGCAATCCAAGAGTCTGAAGTTATTGTTTTTAATTTTGTGCAATGAGATATGAATGGATTTAAATCTGGGAATTGCTAAGTCTAGTACCATATTAGTTTTGCATTGCAATATTTAGTGGATGCTTTTTCTGAGTTTCAGGGTGAACAGATTGAGAAAGACAAGAAGAAAAGTACTGTTGCATCTGGCAACAAAGTGACAGACCAGGACCATTTATTTTTTTTTTAATTTTATTGTTCTTGTTTTTAATTTTTAGTATCTTTACATTACTTTTAGGTTAGTTGAATGCTTGATGAATTTAGGTTAGTTGTTAAATTGTTTTTAAGTGTGTTCTATTTGGATTAATGTTTCGTTCTGGTTGTGATTTCTCAAATAATGCATACGTGATTGAGTATTTAGTAGCGTATAATCCTTTTTAGTTATTGCTGGGGACATCAATTTTCTAAATCTGGGAATGGGTGCATATGCATTATCTGAAGAATCACATTCAAGAAACAAAGGATGTCTAACAAAAATTTTTTCAAAAATAAATAAATAAAGGTTAGAAGCATATCAGATTTTTCAGAATAAAAGATGATGGACACAGTAATGGATAGAATATCTTTGATGAAAGCTTGTGTGAAATGAAACATAGCATGAACTGCATGACACATAAATGGAATTATGATTGTTGGTATGTGATATGCATGTTGAAGTTGAAATGATGCTTGAAATGAAGTCAGCAGAGATTGACTTGAGTATAACACCTGTGAGGTTTGAGCCAAACACCGGTAATTTTTTTTTTTTGAGAGACTCCATTTTCATAGTACTCTAGAACTTGAATTGTTTATCTGGATGCAGGTGTGAATTGACATGATTAAGGCAGTTTCTTCTTCTGAACACCAGGGCCAAATTGACTCACCTTTAATTCTTTTCCATTTGCTACCTCTTTGAGCCTGAGCCTTTCATTTCAGATGCCCAAATTAGAGCCATACACATTGACCAACTTCCCTGAGGCTAGAGAAAAAGGATAAAGTCCATTGACAGTGAAAAACAGGGAATCGTCCATCAAGGCATAGAGGAACACAATTTGATTCCAATTGTTATGGAAAGCCAAGAAAATGAACAAATAAGTGTAGCTGGAAAACAATAAGCCTGAGATTAGCAGCTGAAAATCTGAAAAGCTTCTTTGTTTTGCTTTATTTTATTTTTAAAAAAAAGTATTTATTTGTTTATTGTTTAAGTTACCATAAAGAATAAATTTTGTTGAATAAGAGATTGACAGATTTGAAAAAGATGGACTAGGAATATAGATTACCACAAGATTGGGACTTAGGAAATTGATCTGGATCTAGCCTCATTTTAGCTACTATCCCAAAATTTTCCTACCCTTAGTCTAGCCAAGTTACAAGCCGTAAAAGACCTTTTGATCAGTTGTGCTTGCATCTGTTGAGAATATATTCAAGCCTATGGTAGTATTGTGACTATGTTGAGTGAGAGATTATCATAACCTGATACACTTGAGTGATGAGTGGAACAAACACATTCTGTGAGGAGCACTCAAGTTAACTCTCACACATTGACAGAATTGAAAGTGCCATGGAAAGCTTTGATGTAAAATTTGATCATACTCAGCATGATGGTTCTAAGATTGTGAAGTGTGGTTCAGTTTGATCATTAATCCTTGTTTTTCTTTTGAGGTTCTGTCTGTTGCTGAGGACAACAACCTTTAAATCTGGGAATTATTTGATGTGTTGCTAACACATCTTAGTTTTAGGCTAGTTTAGGTTATAAATTAATTGAATAATTAGGAATATAGATAAGAATAGGTTAGTTTGTTAATTATATTCAAATTGCATCTCATTTCATTACCAAGTTATGATTTCAAGGCCAAAAGGAGGAGATTCAAGCCAAAAGAAGAAGAAAACCAAGCTGAAGGTCTCGCGCGGATTGCGCCAATATCCGCGCGAGTCACGCCACAATGAAAACATCAAGTACTCAGCTCGAACAGGTCACGCGATCCGCGTCAAGATCCGCACTAGTAGCACCATCAAGCCGCAAAGTCCACGCGATCAGCATGGAACCTCATGCGAGTCGTGTCATAAAGACGAATAGAAGCTTTACATTCGTGCTAACCGCGCGATCAGCGCGACAAGGATTTTGTTTCTTGAATTAAAAAGATTTGGCTCGAAAATGCAGAGAAAAAGGGGCTCTGTTACTAGAATTAAACCATCTTCAAGGCAATTATATAAGGAGGCCTCTGGACTGAAGAAAAACACCATTCATTACCTTTTATCATCATTCTAAACCTTTGGAAATCATTCTTGCATAGAATCAAAGATAGGGTTTGCTGTAGAATAATGTTTCATTTGACAGCTTTGGTGTTCTTGATGACGATGTCAGGCTAAATTCTGTATAGTGGTTAGGCCAAGAACCAATGTGAACTCCTCTGTAATTTGACTGGTATTGAATGAGATTGTTATGATTGCTTTATTTTACTCTGTTCTTAATGATTATATTCTTTTTTAGAATTGACCATTCTATTTAAGTTCTGAGGGTTAGGATTCGCAATAGGGATGTTGGGGTTCTAATTTCTGACATGAGTAAAATAACAATTGTTCATTGCCTAGGGATAGGGATGCGTGATTGCAGAACTTTATAATATATTCTTTTAAATGCTTAGCTTGATAGAAATCACTAAGGGATTAGGATTTTGATTCAGGTTAAAAGGTTAATTCGCTAAGGGATTAGGGATTAGCTAAATTAGAAAAGATGTATTCTCTGATTAATCAGAAGCAATCAACTTTGATAACCAGTTAAGTGAAAGAGGCAGGAATCAAAGGGGATTGCGTCCTAATCACAATTATTCTTCCATTGGTTTACAACTCACTCTACTTGCATTTTAATTCGTTTCTGTCATTTACTTAATCGTTCAACTCTCAACACAACAAACAATTCTTTCAAAAACAAATTCTTTTCATTCCAATTGCTTAGACCGTGAATTATTGTGAAATCAGTATCAATCTCTGTGGATATGATACTCTACTTACTGACTTTATTACTTGAAACGAGCGGTACACTTGCCGTTACGTAACAATAATGCTTGTTGTTTATAATAAATAAAAAAATAAGAATAATGCTTGTAACTCCTTTGTTTTTAGACAAAAAAAAAAAAAAAAACCTTTATTCATAGTGTAAAAGACAACTTTACCAAAACAAATATTTATTAGGCGAAAAGAAAGTGAGATATTTGAAAATGCGCATGATTTAAGTTTTGATTTGCTTTCAATAAATTACAAATGCATAAACATATGCAATCTTATATTAATAAAGATTGGTTTAGTCGGTAAAAAACAAACTTACATTTTAACAAGACGTGAGTTTGATTTTCTTTATCGATATAAGGATTTATTGATGAATAATTGATGATTTTATTGGTTGATAATTATAATATGTAAGTTTATATTAAAGATTTTTTGAGTCTTGACATCTGATCGTGATCACAAATTTGTAGTATCCAATTTACCTAAACCTTTTGCGTTCTATCAAAAAAAAATAAAAATTCAATCACATAGATCCTATAATTTGTTCTTGGTTTAAGAAGAAAATTATGTTGTATTTGAATAGTTTTTGTTATTAACCACCCACATTTGGACATTCAAAATCAGGTTAGGTAGGTTAAGCGGTTAAGGATTTAAGCTTTTAGAGTGTATTTGGGCACTTGCATCTAACTAAAAATATTTTTCTTTTCAAATTTAAGAGAATCACAAATTTGTTATATATAAATCAATCACCATTCTGAAAAGAATATTGACAACAACATAACTAAAGAAAGGACAGTTTGTCATTAATCAATTTCGGGTAATGATGGTGAGGAAATAAATAAAAACCGACAATCATATCAGGACCTTGACAAAGTAGAACTACATACAATGTATTCTTATGAATCAACGATCAAGGTTCACAATTCAATCCATAATTTAAACCAATGCTTATATGAGAATCTCAATCTCTACTCAAACTCCAATACCAAAGTGGCACTGTGTACAAATGATTAACTTCTATTTCCTACTAATGAACATGTCAATGGAAACCAATAAAGCATACCATTTTTTCTCTAATATGCACGATCTCTTGCATGTAGAAATCACAAGCTTCCCTAGAGAGAACTTTCAGAAACTGAACTGGGTCTCTCCCTAGATGAAGAAGAATGTAAGAACTCAATGCAATCTTCAACAGCTTTGGCACGATGTGAATCAGGGGGGTCTGACACAGAACGTGTTCTGACCAAAGAGGATGAAGAAACCTTCCTAGAGGATCTCCTTTTCATCGAAACAACTCTTATAGCACTTGCCACTTTTGCTCCAAGTTGCTGCAAGAATCTCACAGGTGAAAATTTAGGGTCTTTTGGAAATCTGAAAGTCCAAGTTCCTGTGACCCTCTTCTTGTTTCCACCACTACCAACACTTCTTTGCTTGAGAAACATGATTGGTTTCTCGTTAAAATCAGGAGTGTAGCACACCTTTTCAGTTGTTCTCAACATCATGAGAAACAATATAATAAAATGCAAAATAAAAAAACTCAACAATTTTAATGTTTGTATCTATTTGTTATGTAAGACAGAAAAACAGAAAGGAGACAGAGAGGGAATAGCAGTAAAAGGGAACCATATAAGACAGTAAGACACTATAGGTTGTCACAGGAGTGTGTATATATATCGATAAACTAATTTAAGGAAACAAAAGGATAGTAGCTAGCTGGTTCAAAGTTGAAGCCTAGAAAGTGATGTTTCAGGAACATATAATTAAAGACATAGATAAGGATGTTTCAAACTCATAGCTTCAACTTGATGACCTTGAGAACAAGCAATCTTATACCCGAGGGTTAAGTGCATATAAAATCATTCATATGTGATATACGTACGTGCATGAGACATGCACACATGACACATGGGCCTATTACGGAATCTAACACATTACCACATTTATTGTGGGTGGTAGGGGGGGTACAATTATTATGCTATCTGTGGCTGTTGTGTTTTATAGGCTAAGCATAAGCATGAACTATATGATGTGAATTGTGTGGTATGGTTAAGTATTCAATTGCTCGTTGGAAGAGATAAAACTTTTAAATAAGTTTTAATATTTTAAAATAGTAATTAGTCAATGATTTTAGGTCTAAAATATCTTAGATTTACCAAATAAAAATATATGTAAATAAGAACAACAAAATATTGAATGACCAACATGTTTTTAGTTTGAGTGATATTATATTTAAATTTTTTAAGTAATATTTTAGATTCAATGAGTCTGATGGATAAAAAGAAAATAAATAAATAAATAAAGATATTATACTTAAGTTTATCAGCAAAAATTTTTGATAAAAAATATTCATAAACTTTATTAATAAATATTTCACATAAATATGATTGAAAAAAAATAGCTGAGTTTGTCCTTTTCTTTCTCTTAGATCAAGAAGAGAAAAGGGAGTTTTGGTCAAAAGAAAAAGTAGTGGAGAAACGAATAATGAAGAGGGAGACAAGAAAGAAACTGTTGAGGAGGTTAAAAAAAGTTGTAATGGATAGATATAGAGAAGAAGGAACCGATGGATACTCTTCTAATCGGCGTTACTTTTGAGGATGTATTTATCGCAGGGTCTACTTGCTTTTTTTCTGTATCTGAAATCTGAAATCTGAAATCTAGATATAAGGACCCCAATATTATGTGCAGTGAGAGAAAGAGGGGAGAGGGAATATATTTGAGTTTGACCGTGGAGTTGGCGTGAAAAATAGGGGCATTGGTTATTTATCGTTTTTCTATTCTCTGGTTGGACTTGGGCCATTCACAAGACAAAAAATGTGGCCCATATATGGCCTCCAAAGTCACAGCCATATCTGCCAGGTCTTTATTTTCTTCACATATCATTAATTATTTTTTATCTTTTTTTTTTACAATACCACTATTGTCATATTTGTAGGTAAAAAAAAAGTATCCAAATTTTATACTACGGATTGCATTTGAGACTTATTTTTTGTGTTTGGCAAAAATTAGTTGGCAATTTCTATTTTAGACAATTCATTTGCAACATATATGATATTAAATTTAAGAATACATACTGGTGTAAGTATGAGAAGAGCATGAGATGTATTTTTTTTATTTTTTTTTATCAAATGTGAGGATTATGAGAGATTACTCTTCTAGGTCATCTCATGTCAATGTTATCTCTAACAGTGATTTAGTCTACACAATATTAAATTATATTTATAAAAATTATTAATATTTTTATACAATATTTATATTTAAGAATGATCATTAGAGTCATCGATATATATATACACACACACGTATATACTAAAAATATAAATATCACTATTTTACACAATTCATTTGTAACATCTATCTATGATATTAAATTTAAGAATTCATATTGGTGTGAGTACAAGACAGACAAGGGATTATTTTCATCAATGTGATAATTATGAGAGACTACTATTCCAGATCACCTCACACCAATATCATCCCTAATAACAATCTTATCTATACAATATCAAATCATATTTATAAAAATTAGTAATATTTTTATACAATATTTACATTTAAGGATGATCATTAGAGTCATCAATTTATATATATGTATACACTAAACAGTTACGAACGCAGGAATTTTATTGAGAGGGGACGAACATAAAAAAAAACATTATATCATAAATAAAAGTATTTCGAAGATAATACAAACCTAATATACAAAAATTAAAAAAAAAATCTATTACAGAAATTAAGATCAGTTCACTTGACTCTCACTCTACGTGTTTTCATATTGTTAAAATCATCTATAATTGAATCCGTGCTAAAACTCAACAATTTCTTTTTCATTGTGTATAATCAAATTTTTATTTTTAGAAAAGAGAGGATTTTTTTTTAGTTTTTTTAGGTCGACAAGGAATTTGCCCTTGCTCCTACGTATTCTCAAGTGTAATGAAGAAATCAGACTTACGTAGTTTTTTGGTAGAAAATAACTTGTGTGTTGGGTCGATTTTATCTCTTTCTATTTTTCTTTTTTAATTTTGAAAGATTTGTTTTAATCAGGACCTTGAAACGACTAGAATCGCTTAAGGAATTAGACTTTGAAGCAATCTCGAATAATGTATAATTTTCATTGGAAAAAAAAAAGAAAAAAAAAAGTGCATGAGCAAAAAAAAGGTGTAAATAATAGTTTTTTAATTTTAACAAAAAGGAGTAGGCCCAACATGGTAGAGGGTGCGTGTGTAAAAAAAGGAGGTGTAAACGGTAGTTTATGTTTTTTATTTCATTTCAGATTCAATAAAAACGGGTTTAGCCCAACATGATAGGGGGTACATATGTAAAAACAAGGATTGCAAATAATAATTTATTTTATTTTAGAAGAGTAACAACAGTCACGGAGAAGGGAGAAGAAATAGGATAATAGGGAAAAAGAAAGGAATGAGGGAATACCTGAAACCCTTCTCTTTCGCTGGTTGTAGTACCAAATGATACAACTTTTTTACTCCTTCAGTTCTCTTGGGATTTATGTCTCATTTTTCTTCTTTGTGTGTTTTTCTGTGTCTAGACCTCTCATTTTTATAATATTCTTTTGCTCTCTTTCTCTTTATTCTTTTCCTTTTTATTATTATTTTTTTCCATTTTATCATCTCCTTTTCCTTTTTTTCTTTTTCTATTATCTCTTTCCCTTTTATTTTTATTACATTTCCTTTCCTATTTTTTTTATATATTTTTTTCTCTTTTATGTTTTCTTTCATTATTATTGTTTTAATATATTTTTTATTATTATGTTTTCTTTATATTTTTTTCTTTCCTTTTTAGGGGGACAGTGGCCCACCCTAGCCCCGTGTCCGTCTATGACACTAAAAATACAAATATCACTATAATATTAACATGAAAATAAACATCACCATACTTAATTTCACTAATATTATTAAAAGTTATAGTCTTTTTTATAATAAGTATTAAAATAAATAATTAATATATTTACATATTAATAAATGATACTTTATATTTATCTTAAAAAATTTAAAATTACATATCTTAAAATAAAAATAAAATGTTAATTTCCCGATGCATGAACATGCATACTAGTTAACAAAATAGAAATATAGTGATACATGCGACATAAAGCATTTATATATGATCTAAATAGGAATAAAACATGGGGCACAACTACATGTGTGTAGTTGTCACAGTAATTACTAATTTTTTTAAAAATAAAAAAATCAAATATTTCTATTTTAAAATATGAGACCAAAATTAGAGATTTTAAAAATAGGAGAACAAATTTGTATTTAAGTCTTTGTTAAGATATTTGTTAAACATACCTCCCACTTTTAATCTTATACCTCCCTTTCACTTATTTTATAATTGTTTTTCCAAACATATCCCTTTCTTCTTCTGGAAAATAGCACACCCCCTTTTACTTCTTCTAATCGCATTTCAACCACTTCTTTCTTTTTTTGTTCCATCTTCATTATATACTAGAAAGAAAATGTTGGATACTCGATCCTGCGTGTGAATTCCCAGCGTTTTCGCTACCGACAAATTCATCCTCATTTCTTGTAAATGATTCCTCCGTTGATAACCAATGAGTTAACAAAGTCATGGCCCTAACAACACCCGTGTCGCCAAAAATCTAATGATTTTGAAAAATCGAAAAGGGAACTCTTGAAATTTAAGATTTTTTAGAATACAAAGGATTTTATGGAAGTGAATGCAAGTACTCAATGTGGGTCTTGATTCACGAGAGGACCTCTTTTGCATTGAGTTCCTTGATCGAAGTTTGAATTGAGGGACATTCCTTTGAACTATTAAAGTATTAAAGTATTCTTTTACAATTTCATATCCACGCTAAAAAAAAATGTAAATTTTCGACAGCAAGAATCCGTGCATGAACTGCAGTTCATCCCACTTGCGTAACTGCACCACTTTGTACCTTAGAGCATCTTTAGTGGTAGATCTTAAGCAAAGATCTTGAGCTCAAGATCTGATCTTCACAAGATCTCCCAATAAAGGAAATGGAGAGATCTCCAACATGGAGAATGGGTTCTTGTACAAGATCTCTCAAGATCTGCACATTGTTCAAAAAAGAATAAATTTTCTCTCTCTTTCTCTCTCCCTAAGATCTCCAAATGAGATCTACTATTAAAGGAAAAAATTATAGAAATCTTGAGAGATCTTTAATCATATGTGGTACTATAGGGTCCACTAAAAAGTGATCTAAGATCCCAATTTATGATCTACTACTAAAGATGCTCTTAGGATTTATGTTTGTGATTTCTCTCCTTTTTCTTTTTTCTTCTTTTAGTCTCCATATGAAAGAGAGAGAAAGGATGGTTGAGATCAGAGGCGGAACTAGGGGGGGCTAGGGTGGGCCCCCGCCCCCCCTAAAAAATTAATAAAAAAAAGAAAAATGAAAGGAAAAAAAGAAAAAATATTAAAAAAACGTAAAAGGGAAAAGAAAAATATATAAAGAAAATGTAATAAAAAAAGAAAAAATATTAAAATCATAAAAAGGAAAAAAAAATATATAAGAAAGGAAACAAAATGTAATAAAATAAAATGGGAAAGAAAGATAACAGAAAAAGAAAAAAAGGAAAAGAAGATGATAAAACGAAAAAAATAATAATAAAAAGGAAAATAATAAAGAGAAAGATGAAGAAAGAACACTATAAAAGGGAAAGGTCTGAACACAAAGGAGAAAAAAGAAACACAAATCCCAAGAGAACAGAAGGAGTCAAAAAAGTTGTTTCATTTGGTAAATCAGTGAAAGAAAAAAGTTTCAGGTATCTCCTCATTTCTTTCTTTTTTCTCTTTTTCTTTTTCTTCTTCCTGTTGTTATTCTGCTCGAAATGAATAAGGTGATTTTTCTAATGAAAAATTTTATAAGGTAAATATCTTTTGTGCTATAATTGATTATCAATTACAAGAATTAAATAGCAGGTTCAATGATAATACTGTTGAATTACTTGCTTTAGCATGTCTTTAGATCCAAGAAACAAGTACAAGTCATTTAACAGTGATGATATTTGCAAACTTGTTGATCAATTTTATTCTAGAGATTTCACAAAACAGGAAAAATTGCATTTGAAGATGGAGTTACAACATTTTGAGCTTAACATTCTTAAACATCCATATTTGATTAATTTATCAACTATATCTGAATTATGTCAAGGGCTAGCAAGAACTGGAAAATCCATCTTTTATCCTCTTATTGATAGAGTGATTAGATTTGTACTCACTCTTCCAGTTTCTACAGCAACTACTAAAAGATCTTTCTCAGCTATGAAGATAATCAAGACTAGACTTCGAAATAGAATGGAAGACTAATTTCTTAATGATTCTTTGATTACATACATTGAAAAAGAAATTATTTTGAGTTTTAGCACAGATTCAATTATATATATTTTCACAATATGAAAACACGTAGAGTAAGAATCAAGTAAAGTGATTATAATTTCTGTAATAGTTTTTTTTTAATATTAGGTTTGTATTGTCTTCGAAGTATTTTTATTTATGATATAATTTTTTTTATGTTCGCCCCCTCTCAATAAAATTCCTGGTTCCGCCACTGGTTGAGATGAAATGCTACGAAATACAAAGGGGTGAACTAATTTCTGAAAATGAAGAGGGATATATTTGGAAAAATAATTGCAAAATAAGTAAAAGGCAGCTATGTAATTAAAATTGGGAGGTATATTTAACAAAAGCCTTTGTTAATAACAAGTGATTTTTATTTTTTTGTTTTGGATATTTCTTTTTTAGTTAATCTACTTGGGTCTAAAATGTATTGTTTTAAGCAAGAACTTTCGTTTCTTGCAACTCAAAGTTATTTTCAGCACCTCTTTTTTGGTTATTCTCGAATGACCAATTCGAAATGTAAAATTACATTCCAGAATGATTAGAGATTTTGACTTCTAGAATGTTAATCCAAAAGATAAAAAAAAAATTCCAAAAAGAATGCATGAAACAACTTGGAGGTGCATGAAGCAACAACCTAAAGCAAGCCATGTTGTAGCTTTGTTGATAACAAAATGGTCTTCAAGTTTAAACAACTTATGATGGAGAGTTGCTATTGGTCCCTACCAAAGTGAAAAAAGACCTTTTTACCCCTCCTTCTTCCATTTCACCTTCTTATTGCCCCCACCTAACCCATCACAACTGCACCAACACTGCGTGCCACCACCTCCGTCCAAATCTGCAATCTTCACACATCACCATAGTCACGCCGACCACATTCGTGTCGTGCCACCACTTGATCTTGCGACCCCCTCTTCGGCCAAATCTGGACGCAACACCACCACCAACGTTGCACGCCTCTCCCAACACCATATATGTGTGTGCTACTTCTCATTGGCCCAACCACCATCGCGTGTCTTGACCACCGTGTCCAAACACCACGGCGCGACAACTCCTCCTTCCCTTGGTTCTTGTGCCCCCACCAACTCTAGAGTGCACGTAAGCATGTTTCCGTTAAGGTGGAAGAGAATCTCTATAATGAAAATGTGATTTCATTGTACATTATACAACAGAATCATATTATCATTGTATATATTTTTTTCACCCCCATTGACAAATACACAACGGAATCACGTTTCATTGTGTTTTTTTGCACCCCATCACATAATGGAAACATAATTTCGTTGCATAGTTGTACAACCAAAATCAGCCCCTTGGTATTTGGTAATGACATTAGGGCCAAATAGCAACCCATCTATAAGTTACACTACACAACTACCAGGTTGCAAGCCCATCTCTATTTGCTATCTTCGAATGTCTTCTCACGGTACTTGTACGCTATCGGTCATTGAGAAATACTTAGGCTTAGAGGGTGGTCCCCCTTTCTCGCGTAAAAGCGATCAGAATTTGAAGGTTGACAAAAAAAAAAGAATGTTTTCTATAAGTTTACGTAGATTCAGAGAAATTATAAAATAATATTAGGAAGAGTGAGATATTTATCTTCCAAAGAATATACATACAATAAGCAGTTTCTTTTTAATATGTAAGATTTTTTTTTAATAGTGAATATGTTAGAAATATTAGTTGTATAACAGCATCTTGCTGATATCAACATACTATTTTCAGTATTAATATTTTGGGTAGCCAATCATACACAATTTCTAGTTGTTTTGTGTACGAAAGCCGATTTGAATTAAAATATGTTGTCTAACAGCAAACTGTCTTATCGTAATACCTATGGCAAAAGATGCCAAACATGACAAGTAGATCCATGTTTTATGACGCTGATCGAAATATATTTTCATTTGTTTACTTGCCCTTTCAACAAGCTTTCTAAAATAGAAAATATTTAACAACTAAAAAAATGCTAAAAAATACTCTTTTGAATAATACCTTTATAATTTATTAAATTTATTGAAATTAAAAAAATTGTATAAGTCCCACTAATTATTTAATAAGTTAATTTCATAGTTTTGTAATTTCTAAAAAAATTTAAAACAATAATATAGAATGTGTTACAAAAACTGTGTTATTAGGATTAAAAAAGAAGAAGTATGTTGTTAGTACTTTTCTTTAAGGCTTAATAGGTTATAGGTATGTCTGTTTCATATATATATATAAAAGGATATAATGTTAAAACAAAGTTCAATTATTTATAAATATATCAGTGTTGTTGCCAGACAAATGAGAAAACAATTCAATGTGGTGGACATAGAATAACCTAATAAATTTTTTAATTAGATCCTAAGTATATCTATATAACACTAATGCTATTTTTTACAATAATTTATTTGACAAGAAAGATAAGTATATTTTTTAATAAAAATTAATAAAAGAAGAGAAAAAAGACCTATGACGTAAAAATGTTTAAAAGTAGCATTTTTTTTAAAATGTAAACCACTACAGCACTGTCATTCACGTAGAAAATAGAAATACACCCCCACAATCCTCTTGTATCTTCCTTCACCGTCCATTTTTATTTTCTTTATATTACTTATTAAATGAAAAATGAAAGCCCCTCTTTCTTCCTTCAAGTACCTTAGATTTTGTGAGCCATACAAAGAAATATTCTTGGCAAAATTATTATTTCCGTGACCAATAAGCATCAATGAAGTTTCTTTAGACACAATTAATTATTCGTCTACCCAATGGATACGATTTAAGAGGCTTAGGAATTAAGGTTTTAGGTCTGATAAGTATTGACCTATTGTTCCTATGGCCCATATATATCTTATAAATAACCAATTCAAGATACCATATATATGGTAATCAAGTTGTGGATCGAATATCCAATGGAATATGTTCCTAACCCATTTCTTTCTTTGCATCACGATCTCCTACTTCTATTTTTACCAGTCAATCAACTTAATAGAATATTTATTGGGCTAATTTGAGCTACATTTTGTCTAAATATAGAAATATGACAATCATAATTCAATAAATATATTCTTGGTCTTCCTAACATTGAGAGGATGAAATGAAATAAGTAGAATCAGAGAAAATTAAAATAAAAAAGTAAAAGATTGTGCCAAGTTGATGTTGATTTTTCACATACAAGTTGCGCTCAAACCACTTTCATCCTTCAGTCTCACCAATTTTATAGCATTTGGGGACGGGGTAACTCACAGTTTATTGCCCCCATCAACATCTGCCTTGTAAAATATAATTGGAAACTGATGAATCAAATGTACGATTTCAATTCTTGAAAACAGAGACAAGTCCTCTTACGAAAGATAGAGAAAGAAACAATCCCATGGAATTAGTATAGTGCAAAAAATCAGGATCTTACATATGATGAGTTGTAGGTTTAAACTTTCACTCATCTCTTTGGATTGAAATAATTAGATAAATGTAAGTTCTTATGTAAATACTGAGTTCAAACTAGGAAGACTCTTCCTGCCTTCAAATAAAATATCACCCCTCTTTCTAAAATTTCCTAACGAAGAAACAAATAGAGAAAGAAACATAAGAACATACAAGACAAAGACGAACAAGCCATAGCCCCACCACATGTTACAAAAAGTAATCACCACTATCACATAAGAAGAGTGACACATGGGGATGTGAAAAGGATTTTATTTGTGTGGCTTAAAATGTTCTAGGAGTGGTGGGACTTGTAAGAATGGGGCCGCTTTTACAATAACCACTAACCAGTTGTTGTCTGCTGGTAAAATTATCAGGGTCCCAAAAGGACAAGCAATAATTATTAGATTAGAAGAAGTTGAAAAAAAAAACAAAAATAAGATAAAAGAAAAAAAAAAGATAAAAGAAAAGAAAGATGAAAAAAATGAAGAGGAAAAGAACTAAAAAATGACCATATGAAACATAGAGATAATAACTTGTCTAACATTTCACAAAACTTATAGTTTTTATCCATTCCGTCCTAAGACACACCTTACGTCAATCTATATCTCGCTCTATTAAATCTTATTTGATTACCTTTCCCGATATAAGTTTCGGTCTAATCCTATCTCTCTTTGTGTCAAACTCTTGGTAACAAACTTTTGTCCTTACGGGAACATCCAAAGGTCGTCTCATTACATGCCCAAATCACCTCAATTTATGTTCCCTCATATTTTCACTCACCCGTACTACTATTACCTTTTGTCGAATATTTTCATTTCTTATCTTATCCATCTTCATATAACCACACATTTACCTTAACATCCTCGTTTCTACTATCCCTATTTTATATTAATGTTGTTTATGTATTGACCAACATTAAACTCTATATAACATTGCATGTCTGACAATTGTTCTATAAAATTTTTCTTTAACTTATTATTGTTTCAATATGAATGTAAAAATAAAATGAGAGCAGATTGCCACGTGTTGGGTAAGTAAAGGATGTGGGCATGTGGCTTTCTACTGCACTCAGCTAACTTATACCAAAGAGAAGTGGGGAATTCCTCTTGCTATCAAACAAAATTTTGGATAGAAAAAATCACATAGTGGAGTTATAATATCTTCTCTGTCAATTATGTAAGCCTAGACATCTGTAAGGAATTGTCATATTCAATTTCTTGGCTTTTTTAATCAAAGTTCACATATTTAGATTCAATCAGAGAAAAAATAATGTGCATTTCCCCTGTTTGTGTATGTGGCTGTTAAGTGTGGTTTGAGCTTGCTATGGTTTAGGGAGTTAGCTGTTGTGGTTAATTCTGATATATCCTTTATAACAGAATATCCAAAAGTTAGTTAGCAGTTAGAATTTGAATGTAAAGCTCTTATATAAGGCTTGTTCTTCTTCCATGCTAAGGCTAATGAAATGCTAATGATTCCCAATCTTTCTTCTCAATTTTCTATTGCTTTATAAACACTTTTAAGTTCTGTGTACTCGAGTTTGATCGTAGATAACTTGCAGTATCTATTTATCATAACAGTTGCAATACTAAAAATAGGTGTTATATGTAAGCAAACTATATGCTTTTTTTTTTTAATTACAAATTACAAAAGATATTTAAGAATACGTGTGAAAAAAATTTACAGTTCCGGCAAAACGGCCAGGGGGAGATTCAATTCTATTGTCAAACAATAGGCAAAAGGATGTGTCATTTTGATAGTTAAGGTTCTTGGACAAAATTATGTCTTTATCATCTTGGGGCTCATCTTATATTTCAACCAAGGTTGCTATATGAGCATTATTATTGATAAATAAAAGGGTGTTTCATTCAGTAAATAGAACTTAATTGAGAATATTTTGGGATTTTATCAAAGAACCAAATGTTTTGTTTACAATGATTAAAAAAAAAAAATTAAAGGTACTAATAGTTGAGACTGAATTTATGAGAAGTAAAAATCAATGACTTGGTAATATGAAAGTAATGATTGCTCTTTAAATTATAAATAAATGAAGGTTAAAATATGTTTTTGTTCTTTAACAAATGATTGAAATAATTATATTGAGTTCTTAATAAAATAATAATTTTATTTTTTATCTTTAATATTTTTTTAATCCCTAATAAATTAGATTATTTTATTTTGAATTTTTAATAAATTTTGTTCATTTGTTATTAATCCCTTTTCAAAGATACTAATAGTTGAGATTAGCTGGATGTTCTTAACAGCTTCTAAGGAGATTCAATGACGCATAGTTACGTTTACAAATCAAATCATTCTTGTTCTTGACTATATTTTTGAAGTAGTGAAAAATACTAAAAAGGAATATAAATACACGTTTTAAAAAAAATGAAGAAAGATACTATGTTGTATAAATCATTATTAGTTTTATATATGTCAAAAGGATACAACCAATGATATTAGATTGGATCACTAATTTTGAAGTTGTAGTATAGATGAATTAATTAGAAGATGCTCCATTGAATCAAAGAAGTTCGCCCTGAATATTTGTTCCAACTTACACAACAATATAAGTATATTATCTTCCATGACTCTTAATTATTTGACATTTAGTTTTGTCAAAACCTTGAAAAAGTGATTAAGCTCAACAAGTTGCTTCCGAATAGGTTTGGGTAATGAGTAAAAAACAATTTAATTCAATTGAAAGCAACTCCTAGCAACTAGTAAAAGAAACAATAAATGATAATTTTAGTTCCTAAATGCGTAAGCTAGTAAACATGAATTTTGATTTAATTCTTGAATACGTAAAAATATAACAATTACGTAAAAAACATAAACTCACCTAGAATATTATTGCACATGTTCAATCTGCTGCAAACAAGTTCACCCTTCTCATTTGTAGTTAGTAAACTAGCTCCTATGCGTCACAAAATCTCCTCGAAAGGGTTTCTATTTAAGCAAAGAAAGTGGCGTGAGAAGAATTCAATCATCCAAACACAGAAGATTATAGTTCATATCCTTGTGTCAAGTGTCAACCCATATTCTCATCTAAACCTTATTTTTGTCATGCTAAAAAATACCCCAAAGTAATAATTGTGTCAAGAGTGACCCAATAGCATATGCTCCCAGTTCCTTTTTGATTCCTCGAAGTGCCGCCAATGTAAAAGAGAATATCCATTGCTTGAGTCCCTTGCATGTGGCTTAGATTCCTCTCTCTCTCTCTCTCTGGCTTAGATTCCTCTCTCTCTCTCTCTCTCTCTCTCTCTCTCTCTCTCTCTCTCTCTCTCTCTCTCTTCCGTGCACAATGCACAACAACGTAGCATATAATTAATCTACCATTCAATTCAAGGCTGTAACTTTATATATTATTATTCTCCCTCACGTATTTGCAATCATCATGAACAACTCTACGTCTCTCTCTATAAATCCTTCTGTCTCTCCTCCTTTTTGTTCACATGCCACATTCACAACAACCCCCTCTTCTTTATCAACTTTCCCTCAGAACTCTCTTAGATTTAGCTGCTCCCAATCGTTTGGACCAAAACCCATTAACCCCTTTTGCAGAAAAGCACGATTTTGCTCTCTAGAAGGGTCAACGAGTGTGAAAAGCAGAAGAAGTTTGGTGCTTTGTGCTATCAACATGACTATAGCAACGGATAGTTTGTTGCAGGTGATGGAGGAGGAAGAGGGTCCTCCTGATTTTGCTTTGCTTGATCCTGAGGACAATTCTAGGCCTCGTAGAATTGCTCTCTTCGTTGAGCCTTCTCCTTTTGCGTGAGTTGGTTTCTTAATCTGTGATTCTAAAATGTGCACTGTTTGTGGTTTCCAATTCTAATTGAATGAATAATGTTTTAGAGTATTGAAACCCCTTTTGCCTATTTAGTGGTTTTTAATCTTCTTTTTATTTTTTCAATGTTGAAACATGGGAGCTGGGTTGGGACAGCATTGAATTTTAGTTTCTGCAGGAGTTGACTTGTTCTTGTTATTCTGATTCAGTGTTGACTCTGGTTTTTGATGAGTTGACTGTTGAGGTTTTATAGATCATATGGATTTGATCATTTGAATTTGGTTTTCATGTCTCTTTTAATGAATAAAAAATAAGAAAGCTTTTTGTTCTATAATTTAATTAAGCTTAATTTAATTAAGCTAGCTTTGTCTTTAACTGTTTAGGAATAAAATTTCTAGATGCTTAATAATAATTCTGTAGTCTCACCATCAGAAACGTGCATCTCAGCTATTTTCTTCTGTTTTTCACCGAATCAGGCTTGTGAATAAAAAACGTTGTGTCTAGTAGACACTCGGAGAGAGAGAGAGATAGAAGATAGAGAGTAGAAGCGGGCAAATGTGACTAGTGATATGATGTAATAAAAAGAGATACTAAGAGAAATGAAGGGTGTGAATGAGGTGTTTACATTCTGCAGGTGTCCAAAAATCACAACTCTTTTGATTTGAATGTAAAATTGAATGGCAATTACAGCTTATGAATGTGTGAGTGGCCAAGCATTAATTTTAGAAAAAGTTGGTAGGAAATTAACCTTACAATCCCAATGAGATTATTGCATTACACTTGGTAATATTGATGTGTGATCCTTTATACGATTGGTAGTATTGTCTGCTATGAAAGAAAAAATCGGTTCTTCAATTCAAACAGAATGTTCATTCCACCTTTATCTATTTTTTATCTATTTTGCAGATATGTCTCAGGATACAAAAATCGTTTCCAGAATTTTATAAAATACCTTCGTGAAATGGGAGATGAGGTAACATTTTCTACTTTTGTTTCTAGATACACACATGTCCTGTATTTTTTTTTTCCTTAACATTGTAAACAAATGCTTAGCTTTATTTGTGCATGTTATAGGTAATGGTTGTCACAACACATGAAGGAGTACCCAAGGAATTTTATGGAGCCAAGTTAATTGGATCCCGAAGGTTGCTGACTTTGACTTCTTTTGTTTTGTTAGGACATTTTTGCTTTTAAGCCATAAGGAACTTAAATTTTTTGTTTTTTAATCACAGTCAACGCTTACTTTTGTAAATTTTCATCCTGGCTTATTTCCAATGCCAGTACTTAGAAAAGTACTTTTATGGTACGGAATATTCTTGTTATCTTATTTTTTTGTCAAAGCTATTTTTCCAGGTTCTCAGAAAAGAACTAAAACTGTTTTTAGGTATTCTGCATTTTCTTTTTTTAAAACAACTTATTTAATTATCATAGAAAAATTCTAATATTCTATTAGTTACAATGCACAATGAAATGGGCTAGTAAGTCCTCATGACATTCATATTGTACTTGCCAACATGTTCTTTAAACTTATGATTGCTACCACAACTATTGCTTCGTACTAATGATCTTCATTTAAACAAAAACATTGAAAAATGCAGCTTCCCTTGTCCCTGGTATCAAAAGGTACCTCTCTCCTTGGCACTTAGTCCAAGAATAATTTCTGCGGTTGCTGAGTTTAAGCCTGACATAATACATGCATCATCACCAGGCATAATGGTTAGTCTACAATTCCTGCATCTCCTCATTTATTAACTGCAGGATTCTAAAGAACAATGTAGTTGGAAAAACTTATTTATCTCAAAATCTGAGGCTGACTTAATTTCAGGTTTTTGGTGCCCTTATCATTGCAAAGCTTCTGAGTGTTCCTATTGTCATGTCCTATCACACCCACGTACCAGTGTAAGTTGCATATTTAGGACCAGTTTGGATAATGCTTAATTAATACTTATAGGAGAAGAAAGTAAGCGGTAAATTAATCAAACTTCTCTTTCAAGTTAAAATTAATTTTCGCGTCAAGTTTTGGAGAAGTTATATGACAGAACTACAACAAAAGTTGAACCGTATAAACTGATTTTAGTTTATGGAAAATATTGGTTCATTTTATCTCTTCATTTTCTTCTCTTACAAGGACTTGTTGAGAGGTTTATCCAAAATGGACTTTTCTCACATTTCAATTTTCTGAATGTATTTCATATTTGCCAAGCTATGATGTAGTTCTTGTGGTTGATCTTAATTGTTTTTCAGATACATTCCAAGATACACCTTTAGCTGGTTGGTGCAACCCATGTGGTGGGTCATAAGTATGTATATGCTCTCTTTCTTCCTTTTTTCAACTTGGAATCATATTTTTGTGAAATAACATGAATATGCTGTTTTATGTAGAATTTCTGCATAGAGCAGCTGATCTTACATTGGTGCCATCAGCTGCCATTGCAAAAGATCTTGAAGAAGCTAGAGTAACAGCAGGTGAACTCAAACACCCCTTATGAAGTGATTTCTTGGCTCTTTGCTCAGTTGATAATAGCAGCTGAACATTAGCATTTGTTTATACTACTATAACAGTGTTTTACAGCAATGTTGTGTGTCTTACATGATCACATCTCATCTCTATTTATAATGGAGAAATCAGAATTGGTATTGATTACATATCAGTCAATTACTGATTATTAGGTAATTACATATCAATTAGAATCATAAGTTTCTATGTAATAATAAATACAAGATAATGTAAAGATAAATGTAATCTAACAACTACATTGTCAATGCAGCAATTTTTTCTAACTCAATTCTCCTGTTGATGTCCAGCGAACAAGATTTGTCTTTGGAACAAGGGTGTTGATTCTGAAAGTTTCCATCCACAATTCAAGTCCCATGAAATGCGATTAAGGCTGAGGTGCAGACCATTTTCCATTTTCATGTGCCCAAGGTTTGATATTTAATTGGGTTTCAATTTATTCTTAATCTTGTGTCATACAGCAATGGTGAACCTGAGAAGCCCTTGATAGTTCATGTTGGACGGCTTGGAGTTGAGAAGAGTTTAGATTTTCTCAAAAGGTAAAGAACATACTGAAAATTTCAAAACAGAAACTTATGATTTTGCGGTCCATCAACTGGAACATTGCTGAAAACTTTTTGTTGGTTATTAATGTACTGAAGCTTAAGATGGTTATAACTTTTTCAAGATATGTTTTCCAAATGTTCTGTTTGAAATGCCCCTATCTTTCTGTTACTTCTGTTCTTTATAGTCCATGCCAGAGCATATCATAAATATATCTAGCATATATCTTTAATATCTGTATCCTGCCTTAACATTTGAAACACACGATTTGGCAGTCTCATGGATAGGCTTCCTGAAGCACGAATTGCCTTTATCGGAGATGGACCCTACAGGTGACTTATTCTAACGTGTCTTTGCTTTCTTTTATCTGTGCTAATTAAACTTTTCAATAAGTACCTACAGGAGAAGAAACTAAGAGGTAAAGTGAATCAAACTTTTTCCAAAAGTTAAAATCAACTTATGCATTTCAATTTTGGAAAAGTTTGACGAGAGAGTTTCTAGAAAAGTTCAAGTATTTAAGTTGATTTTAACATACAAGAGATGTTTTGATTTATTTTATCTTCTTATTTTCTTCTCCTATAAGTACTTCTTTAGAAGTCTATCCGAATTGGCGTTTAGACTTTTAACTAATGGCATTCTCTAAGTGGACGTTTGTGTACTCTTAACTAATAAAATTTGTAAAAAGGTTTCTCTTGCCATGAAGTTGACCATTTTCTTGTGTCATGGCCTCGTCTCCATTGTTCTAGCCAATGTAGTTGGTGAAGCCCATCAATATTCCCCATACATGATAGTTTTACACCAATGATCAAACATTATTATTCTCTATCTTCAGCATCTTTTATTAACATGGGTTCCTAACTGAACAGAGAGGAACTAGAGAAAATGTTTGACGGCATGCCAGCAGTGTTCACAGGAATGTTAGGAGGGGAAGAACTATCTCAAGCATATGCAAGTGGAGATGTCTTTGTGATGCCTTCAGAGTCAGAGACACTTGGCCTTGTTGTTTTGGAGGCCATGTCATCAGGGATTCCTGTGGTAGGAGCCCGTGCTGGTGGCGTTCCAGACATAATTCCAGAAGACCAAGATGGCAAAATTGGCTACCTCTATACACCAGGTGATCTTGAAGACTGCTTGAGCAAAATAAAGCCTCTTTTGGATGACAAAGAGTTGAGAGAAACCATGGGAGAAGCTGCACGTTTGGAGATGGAGAAGTATGATTGGAGAGCAGCCACTCGAAAGATTCGCAACGAAAACTACAATGCTGCCATTTGGTTCTGGAGCAAGAAGAGGGCTCAACTGTTGAGACCCTTTCAATGGTTGGCTCAACGTATTTTCCCATCTCCAGATCCAGCAGCCAACTCATAAGGGTGGTGATTGATGCAAAGCAAATTCTTCTTTTAAGCTAGCTTTGGATGGTTCTTTAAATGGTTGATTGCTTTAGGTTTAAGGAAGCCTTGTATGAGACAGAAGTATGGTTGGTTGTGTAATGTATTCATTTGATGTATATATAATGGGACAAAAGTTATGGAATATGCCATCGTAGAGTGGATTAACTAGAGTTGAATGTCAATTCATATTGAGGTATTGGATAATGTAAGATACATTGTGCAACCAGTAAGGGGAGAATCCATTCATTTTTTAGTAGTGGAAATCTAGTGATTAAATACATAAAAATTGGCCCTTGAGAGGATCCGAGATACAGATTAAAAATTGGTCCTTGGTTTCTTTATATTTCCAAAATACTCCTTTTCTCTCACACTTTCACACCCCATACTTTTGTAGATTTTTACAGAAACTTGTTTATGTAATGAAATTTACATTATGAAAGCTAGTTTCTATAATGCAGAACAAAAAAAAAAATTACATTACGTATATAGTTTCGGAATAGGCATATGTTATTCCAGAAAGACAACTAGAAGAGGAAAAAGTAGTTCTAAGAGGTGTACTTCCTTAAAGAAAAAAGGGTATAATGAGTAATTGGAATATAACAAGGGGACGGAATGTTCTTAGCAAAACTGAAGGTGTAAATAGTAGGTTCCTTATTTCATAGTTGAACACTTGGAAACAAAAACACGTTGAATTGTTAGTGATTCTTGTGATAGATAGAGATCAAAGAATTAAATATGGTCTTCATTACGGAACAAGATGAGATGGAGAAGGGCTAACCATGAATTAAATAAGAAAAGATTCAGATACTATTTTTTTTTTTTTTCATGAAATCGTGCACCTCGCGTTCCTTGTTTGATGGCCTCCAAATTTTCTCTCTCCACGTTCTCCCGTGCTCTCTATCATGCCTACACTACCAAATCTTGAGCTATGTGGGACAAGATGGATGGATAGAGAGTGGTCGGAAACTTGAGCTACATGGTGGTGTTGGGCCTCGGGGAAACACAGGAAGAGAGGTGTATATGAGGTTATTTTTCTTTCTTTACTTCGTGAATCAATGAAGAGAAAGAAGCTAGATCTTGTTTAAGGTAATGCGAAAACAACTGATTATATTAATTCCTGTGATAAAATAAATTTAACTAAAATATACTTATTTTGTAAATAATTAATTATATTATATAGTTATAATTATATATTTATTACTGTACTTATTTTAAAAATATTTTCAAAAATAATTAATATTTTAAAATAACAAATAATTTGAGATAAAAATATACTTTGAAAATAATAAATAAACTTAGATAGAAAGAATATATGGGCCGTTAATGCAACCTAACATTTTTTTTCCTGAGTTTAATGCAACCTAACATGTTGGAGCCCAAATGGACTAAAAAAATTACGCATTCTTAAGTAAATTCATATTTTTATAAACAAAATTCAAGATTAGTGTCATTAGTGATCAATAAAAATATCTATAAAAGTAAAAAAGCAAATCAAAGGGAAAAACGTGGTCCACAAATGGGAGTTGCTATTCAGTCTATCAAAAATACTATTCTCACTGTCCATGTGGGTTTCTTTTTTTATTACTATTTTTTGAAAATAGCCTTCTAGGCAACCATGATTCCATTTTAGAGTTTTACAACAAAATCGTATTTTCATTTAGCATATTTGGGGTAAAAAAAATAATACAACAAAAATACGATTTCGTTGTAAAGTTATACGTTCAACTCTACAATAGAATCATGTTTTAATTGCTTATTTTTTTTCAACCCAAAAATGTACAACAAAAACACAATTCAGTTGTAGAGTGGTATAACGAAATCGTGTTTTTATTGATTTGTTTGATGGACATAACAGTTATGGGTATAAAATAGAATCTAAACTTGAATTACAATATGATATTCATGACTAACAACAATTAATACATATAACCATAATCAGCATTAAAGGAGTAAAATCATTAGTTATTGAGTTTTACTATGTCTAAAATCAGTACATATAACCATAATTAATACAATAATTAACTAAAAGAAATCTCTAGTGATGTCTATTACATATTGAAATCCTATTGTTGAATGAAATAGTATTAATTTAAATTCTTGTATGCATTACAAGTATGGTCTTTGTCATGAACAAGCTTCACATGTGCAATATATACTCCATTGTGGTATAATGGGAAGCAGGGGATAATTATCCTTTTAAAAAGCTATATTATCATGGAAAAGGGTAGAGTTGAGTTAGTGAACAAATCAATACATGCTTCAAGACACTACTAAAAAAAAGCTTTTAACATCATCAATTTAACATTAGTTTTATGAAAATCGATGTTAACAAAAGTACGGTGACATTTTTGTAAATAAAAGATTATCGTTAACAACGATTTCAAGAAAATTGATGTTAATAAAATGATTTTCACCGATTTTTAAAAAATTGATGTTACCTAAACACTCACAACATCAATTATTTAAAAATCGACGTCTTATTTCAACATCGAGTTTTTTAAAGCCGATATTGTGAACGCTTATACACCATCTATTTTGTCAAAGTTTTTACAAAAGTCCCTCACAAGCTCACTTCTTAGTACCCTCTCTCTCTCTCTCTCTCTCTCAAAACCCTAAAGCTTTGTTTGGGAGTTAGGAGTGGAAAGGAAGGAAAGAGATTCAAGGGAAAGGGAGGGGAAGGAAAGGGAGGAAAATGAGAGAAGTTCTTTCCTCATTGTTTGGGAGTTAAAAGTATATTAAGAGAGGGAAATGGAAAGTTAATAAGATACTTTTACAATTTTGTCATACTTCAAAAATTAATACACTCTATATTTTACAAATAAAACTTAAGTTTGAATTTGTAGCTGGGGTGGAATAGTAATTTTATTACTTTTCCTTCTAAAAACCCCTAAATCTGGGGAACAGTTGTAACGACCTAATTTCTAAGTTGATTTTTATTACTAGTATTTTTACTTAGAATAAATTTTTTTCAAGAAACGTGTATTAGTAAAAATTCTAAGTCATTAAAATTTATAAAATATGTAAAGACTAATTCATTAGTCAATGTCTCTGTTACAAAAGTTTATACAAGTACAAAACTCTTTTCAAAATCCAGCTTAGTACATAGCTCCTTCAATATATCAGCACTACTCCAGAGCTTCAAGGAACCTGACCAGGGCTGCCATCTAAGAAAAACATGAAACAAATCTTGTGAGAAATAAATTTCTCAGTAGGCAAAGCTAAATCCCAAACTTATTAGTAGGTTAGTAAAATCATTCAAATAATCAAACACATCCATAAGAAATATGCAACTATATGAATGCATGAGATGAACTATCCCAGGGTAAATGGCCTCCACATATCGTACTGTATGTGGCCACACTGAGTGTGGACGCTGCTATAGTCTTAGGCAAACATGCATGAATTTTGCCATATATCCTTGCACCTAGGTATTACATATCGTACTGTATGTAGCATCAGATTCTGTTTCTCCAAAGCCTCGTACTAGACTTGGAACATGGAAACATGAATCCACCTATCTTATTCACATCAACATCCATAAAAATCAAATCCATAAGCAAAATACATATTACCTTATGGAAAATATTTTCATCATATCTTCATATGTATCATAAGTATGGTTACACCACCATACCTTATCCAATAAGCTTATAAGTATGGTTAAACCGCTATATCTTATTCAAGC
>PYAF01000949.1:840870-888737 GCA_007407185.1 Glycine tomentella | reverse complement strand
TTAATCTAACTAATAATCCATAATATGTCTTTCAAATAATTTCTAATCCCTTGAAATTTTCATAATAAAAGATTAAAGTCTAGTATGCATCTTTTAATTCTCCTTTCACCTAGCACCTCACTAATTAATTCTCAAATCAAATCATCAAGTATTTAAACTATTCAACTACATACCATTCATCCTCTACTTCTAAAATTTAAATTAAAATCTTTCCATAAAAATATCAACAGACAGCCCAAAATATCATCAAAATCACCTTCAAAAGATCATCAAATGGGCTTCCATACATCACTAATATTAGTGGGTATAAATCATCACCTATCTTATGGCTTAAATCAACATATTCTCATCAAAGAATATTCTTCAAATGGCACAAAATTCAAGCCTAAATAATAACCATAATTCAATCTACTAAAGCATGTAAATTAATCCAAACCAATGATCAACTAGAGATTTAATCTTAACCAACCTCAAGTGAGTTTGAATCTTGAAAATAGAATGGATAAATGGCTTCCTTCCTTCCTTCCTTGGGAAATCCTCTTAGAGATGAAGCCTTGATATCCTTCTTCTAAGCTTGTCAAACTCTTCCTAAGGTTGCTAGGTTTCTCACGAAATTTTGTCAAGATGGTGAAGTTTTCTTTTCTTACTTGATTCTAACTCTAAAGGAGAAAGATGAAATTGAGGTAGTATGAAAAGAGGATGTTCACGTGAAGGTGTAGAGAGGAAAGCTTGGAGAATGTCTTGCACTTAGGTCCTCCTTTCCCCTTTATATAGTGGTTTAGGATTCACTTTATGGAAAAATATCTCCTAGACCATAATGACTTACCTTTCCACTTGTCCACCCCTTTACAAGTGTCCCTACACTTGTCCAAATCATAAAGGCTCCTAATTCTCCACCATCCAAGTGTCCAAGCTCTTGAAGTTTCTCCATTTCTCTTGCATTTTCGTGAAGTAGCTTGCCAAGGAAGATTTTTATGCTTTTTCTTTCATTCTTGAGTTTATCCCAAACTTGTTTTAGTAAAATTCTAATTCTGGATTCGTTAACCGTTGGATCTCTTTAAAATTTTAAAGGTACACTACTATCCCACATATATAACTTTTGACCGTTGGGATTGTTGAAATAATGTCTGGAGCTGTCCACATGTTCTACCAAAGGAGATAAGAGAAGATTTTTCTTCTCATCTTGTATACATATTCCAAGTGTCCACCATTTGTCTTCTTCATGAAGCTTGCCTTTACAAGTGGCTTATTCATGAATCTTCTCCCCTTTTCTACATCATTCCACACGTGAACTTCAAGCTTAAGGGGTAGGATGACAAGTTTTCCTTCCTTTTATGTCATTACATGTCATTTTTTATGCTAAAGTAAAATCTAATCCACTTATGGTTTTTCACATGGTAATTCCTTGTAAGAAGTTAAATTTAATTTGAATTATTTCACCTAAAGATAATATGAAATAATAGAACTCTAGAGATCTCCAAAAATTATTTTTAGTTTCATTACAAATAACTCATAACCAATCTCTACAGAGTACTATACAGACCTCAAGCACAAGATTGTTCTTATCTTAATTTCAATTGGTCTATTTTTCTTCTGACCATTAAAATTACTAAACCATTTTATTAGAACATCCTACAATTGAGAGAAAATTCCACAGATTCTATTTCTCATTTTTTTCATATTTTTCTGATGCCCGAATCCTTCTGAATACAATTTCAAAGTTGTCACCTTAGAAAATTCATAGAAATTCTATTCTAAGGTTTCTTGTCACCAAATCTATTAATAATATGTTATCTAAAAGTATTCTGTACTTCCATCAAGTTTCCACAAACTCTCAAAGGGTATCTGGTCATTTTTTGCCTAAAGGGCATTATGGTAATTTATTATTCTTGGGACGTGATGGTAATTATCCAAAATGTTCAAGGGTATTTGTGTAATTTCAATCACAAAATATCTAGCCAAAATATCTAGAGGCATTCTTGTCATTTCCAAAATATCCAAGGGCATTTGTGTAATTTCCTCCTTAAAATATCTAACTAAAATATCTAGGGGCATTTTCGTAATTTTAACCTCAAGGGCATTTCTGTCATTTATAATTTAAGGGAAAAGTGATATGGTCATTTATCTAGTTATCATCACATTTCCACAATTAAATTTTAAATATGAATTCAAAATAAAATTTGAGGTTGTTACAACAACAATTTTAATGATTTGGAGGAATTCAGAGGAATTTTAAAAATCCTCAAATTCTTTTCCTCAAAAATTAAAACTCTCAAACAAGGAGATGTTACTACCCAAACCTTTCCCTTCCCCTCTAAAATCCCTCTCCCAAACAAAGCATAAGCCTCACGGGTCCCCCCATTTCTCTCTCACCTTCTCAGCGTTGTACTTGTGTCGACCACGTCCTCCACTAGCTCAAATCCTCCCAGCCCAACATCGACAGCCTCACCAAGCCTTATCTCCGTCTCCTCATCGGCCCGACATCAATGAGCACAATCCTCGTCACTTACATGTCCACGAACGGAGCACCACCCTCCGATGTGCCAGTGGGACACGTGGCGGTGTGTGAAGGCAGCAACCTCACCAAATTCATTGTGCGCGTGACGTACCTGAACCACCCTATCTTCAAGAAGCTCCTCCTCCAAGCAGAGGAAGAGTACGACTTCACCAACCACGGACCCTTAGCAATCCCCTGTGACGAAACGCTCTTTCGAGACGTTTTCCGATTCATTTCCCGCTCCGACTCGGCCAAATCAAACTGGTTCTTAAACCTCTAACTCAATCGATTGCAGCGACCGCAAGAATTCCAAATACTATGTCACTGTCGTTCAGGTTCTCTCTCTCTCTCTCTCTCTCTCTCTCTCTCTCTCTCTCGCTAATTCAACTCCTTTGTGGATTGCTCTTACGGATTCATTTGTTTTTTTTTTGCAGTACACCGCCCACTCCAATGATGAGGCTGTCAAGAATTTTCTATACTCGCTCAACGATGGAAGTATCGCGAAAAATAAATTCAATAGTAATGTCTCCTTTGGTTTTAACATTTGTTTTCTATAACACTTCCATACTACTCAACAATGAACAATCAATTTCATTTTACAAAGTCTTTAAATTATGGAAATTACATCCAAAAGAAATGTTAAAAAAACAAAAAAGATAACTAGGAGATATTTTCGCATGTTCTGTTTTCATCTCGTTCAATTGCACATTTTATTTTGTGCCTTATACCACTCTCCACCTGCTAGCAGCCTTATTTAGTTGCATTTTGGAAGGTAAAACCAGTTTTTTTAAATAGAAACCAAACGCATCCTAAGCTATTTTGTTTTGCACTTTTTTTTTGTGCAGCTCCCGAGTGATTGTCTTTAAATTAATGTGTATTGAGTTTTTCTTTTTTGAGGATTTGTATAATTATGTTGAATGAATTTCTCGTTGAACATTGAGAATTTTGTGTGTTTGTGGATGAATGTTGATTAGTGACTAAATTGAATGTAGTGAACGTGTCATCGACCAAAGTTGAGTATAGTTGTAAAATGATAAATGTGATTGAAATAATGTTTGGGAATTGGATGGTCTCAATTAGTTGTAAGGACTATGTTGTAGCAATTATGAGATGTGTGATGGTGTGATTAGAAGACACTTAAGGTTAAAATTCCTGTCTTTGGTTGAGAATGTTTGATTGGCTTTAACTTAGTGGTGAAAGTCATCCATGAGGCTTTGGTGGTGCATGATAGTTATCAAGTTCAATGCATGAAACTAAAATTTTCAATTTTGGGCAGCCAGTCAATTGTAAATACTCACTAGCAACAATCAAGAGATGAAGTAAATAACCACATTGATTGAACTAGTTTTTAATGTACTGCATCATCTCAATTTTCTACATTGAACTTACTACAAACCATAACTGATGAGACTGCATGGGAGTTGGACCAGAAACACTTGACCATTATATGGTTTCTGTTACATGAAAATTCTTGGTAGATATATGAAGAAAACTTTTAGACGAAGAGAAAGAATGAGTAGTCCACACTTATTAACACCCATCACTTTGCAGAACCACTTTCTGAAAAATATATTCAGCACTTGAAAATATCTATTATATTTTGTAATCTTTGTATCATGTGGCCATGCTATCTCTCTTGGTTAATTCTTTATCTTTTATTCCTTTCATTATATATTCTTGGACAATTTCCTGTTGTTTATTTTCCTTTATTTAAAATTTCTGTTAATTATATTTGTAATAACTTGCTATTGCTTAGAAGATAATAATGGTTGTTAATTTGTTATTAATTATGCAGTGAGGCTAGCTCCTGAGGAGACATCAATGGAGTTAACTAGATATGGGCACAATGCAGTGACTTGTATTAGCATGAAAACAGACATTCCAATAAGAATGGACATGCAGATTGGTATCAGATTCTTATGATATATAGACAACAAAATGTTGCATCTTGATAACAAACCCAAAACAAGTCCTTATTCACGTTGTTAAGGCTAGTATTGCCTTTTTTTTGTCATGCATATCAGCACATAGGTTGATCATTAATACAAACAAGGATCAGTTGGTAAAATAGCATAAAAGCTGAAATGGAAATTTTTTTCTTGGTTTGCCCAATTGCAACTTATGAGCTCCTTCTCATATTTATGGTATTGATTTGTTCTAGCTTATTACATGTGTTGTTAACATAGATTATTCCTTATCCTTGTGTTGTGGTAAAATAGTTGACCCTTAGTTTTGACTGTCTATATGAATGATTTTTCGTTAGTCTCTTCCTTGTACAAGTAGACACCTACATACTATTTGGTTGGACAGGAATGGAAAGAAAGGTAGAAATTTCAAAAAAAAAAAATTCTTGTATGGTTCTAGAGTTTGGAGGGGAGAATAAAGGCTAAAACTTCAGTCCCCCAATAGTTGATCCTTTACCATGTGAAATAGTTCATTGGATCATTGTTTCAATAATACAAGTATATTTAACTTTTAATTATACATTTATGCGGTGAATTATTAATTTTGGGGACACTGCACAAATTTCCTGATGCATAATTCCTGATCTGTATTTTGTTTTGATATTGTGATTCCATTGTAAATGCAGGATTTCCACCGAACAAGCTAATAATGTGTCTAATCAGCAACATGTTGGTGTAGCTTCAGAAGTAACACTTATAAGTAATGTTCATCATAGTAATCTTGTTCGGCTTCTCGGTTGTTGTAGTAAAGACCAAGAAGGTATTCTTGTTTATGAATACATAGCAAACACCAATTTAGACAAATTCTTATATGGTAACTAAATTGTTATTTGTGTAAGTTTTACTTTCTTAATCCTTTTCTTTTCTCCTCTAATGTTTTGAACATGTAAACTTGGGAAACAGGAAAAAGAAAAGGTTCCCTCAACTGGAAACAACACTATCTATTAGTGAAGTTTCGCCTGGTGCTAATAATGGCCAGATCTATTTCTCAATATACAAATGCGCAAGTAAAGGGGTGCCAATGGTGATGCCTCTTAGAATAGAGAGAAACTCAAGGAATAAAGATAAGGCTAAACTTGCGAGATGCTTAAGTGCTAAGGAATGGATAGTTAGTGAAATTACCTCAGAATCCTGTAGAATACAATAGAAAACAAGATGTATGAACTACTTCCACAACCACTGAAAATGGATCAGATTCCAATCAGATTGTAGAACAAATAGTTTCTGCCAAAACTCAATTAGATACATTAACTAGCCCTCAAATTGTTAGTAAAGATGTTCTTGCTAGTTCTATCTTGCGTAACGCTAGAGAAGTAGAATCAAGTACTCATTCTACAAGTGATAAAAATCTTAAGCCCAAACCATTGCAATTTCTATTCAAAGAAAGTGATAAGAAACAAGGTGAAGCCATCTTCACTCTTCAACATTTCATTCTCTCTCCTTTCCTATCTCTACATTATATATATGTATATTTACACACACATTACTACCTTACTAGCCTGTGATATTGTCCTTCATTTCATGTCAAATAATCATGAGATAATTACAAGGGAGAGAGAAGAAAACAAATTGAAAAGCACAAAAAGTTGTCTATTGCTTTTTATGTTATTGTGAATCCAATGAAACAAGAAGAAATGTAGGACGTAACAAAGCCACTTCCCAGGGTTCGGTAAACTTAAGCGAGAATATGGGGAAAGGCCTAGTGAAAGGAAATGTCAAATAATTTGCTCGAATTTTCAACCAAGAAGATGTAAATAAACCCAAAGTTGACTCCAAATCTCAACCTCAGGGTTCTACATACAATAAGAGATATGTTTTAAGGACATAGAATGAAGTAAGTATTGTCACAACTTAAGAAGATAATTACAAGAGAAAATTCACTTTCTTAAAAGGACATGCATAGTTTGAATGTGAGTTAGTGATAAATCTCATGTACAATTCTAGTTTCACAACAGTAAGGTGTTTAAGATTTCTTTCAATTCTCCTAGGTGGAAGTTGGTCCAGAACAACCCAAGAAGGATAACTCTGCCACATAGACCACAAACATCTTTGCTAATAATTTGTCTCATCAAGATGATATATCAGAACCAAGTACTTCTTAGTTATCCAAATCTCAATATTCCTTCAGTTGAGAATTGACTTGGGAAGTGGTCGAATTATGAATATGATATTCTTTATTCGTAGCATGGTGACAAAAATATGGCACACTTACCATGATTATGTATGTGGCCTACATCCTACAATAGGAAAATATAATTACATGGCAAGTAGTATGCATTAGATTTTATTTAAAATTCTTATGTGGTCATTTATTATTTCCTTAATTCTTTTTCTGTTAATTATCTGTTAAATCAGTCCTCGAGAAAGTTTTCTTTACTGTATGGTCTACATCCAAGATGTGGATGGATTTCATTTAGATAAACTGCAACGGAAACTATTTATACAATCAATGAATAATTGTGGGGCCAATTATTTAAAAAAGCTATTAGAATCTTTTCGATGCAAGTGAAAAAACTTAAGCTATTACACAAATGTGGCACTTGCTTATTTATTGATAGCATTAAAAAAATTTATAGTTACCAATCTGTGATCAAATTTTAAACTCTGTATATATGAGTTGGCTGAACATTGATGTTTAAATTATGTGATGGAACTACTAGATTTTGTTGGCAAAAATTCCTGATATATCATTGACCGTTAGGGAGATAAAGATGAGTCCTTCCCTGGGAGTTTCATGGTATTCCATTACTAAGTTAAATAAGTTTCTTTTGTAAGTATTAATTTTTTGCCTTTTTGTGCCTTGTGTTGATAAGGTCCTATATTGGGTTTTGCATATGCAAGTATTAGCCATTATGAGGGTGAGGTTTTACAAACCCAAGAAAATAAAGAAATCCAAGTAATTTGTTACATACCTAGATTTGTTTGTTTCGAGGTTATAGAAGAACAACAATATTGAGTATATATCTCTGTGTACAATGTAGACGATTGACAACAAGAAAAAACATTGGTCTAAAGGGATGGAAGGAAACATACACTCCTTGCTATCGAGATTACAATATGTAAGAAAAAAATTAAAATTGTCTTTTACTCCTTGCTATTCTTATCCCACATGATTGAAAATTTGATTTCTTCTTGTTTTTGAAATAAGATACAACATTTTATTTTGACTTGAAATCATAACTAGAGGTTAGTGCTTTTAAAGTCCATTGATGGGACTAGAAAGTCTAATAATCCCCCTATTTGGATGGTATACTCTAAGAGGGGACGTATGATGTAAAAATTTGATCATGTGACAATTATTTAGAATGCCTATATATTTAATTATGAAGAATGGTTATGTAATAGTTATGTATTTAATTTTGTAGGATAGTTATTTACTTAATTAGAACTTAATTAGTCTAATTATGGAGGATAGTTCTAAATATTTTAACTATAAAAAGTGATATTGCAATTAAAATAATATTTCAAATATTTTAATTTAAAATTAATATATTTTTTATAGATTGATTTTGGTTGGTTCATTGTAAAACCAAATAAAATGTTTTTTTTTTTTGCAAAAAATAACATCGATTTTAGACCAATCGATGTCGTAAGCACATTCAACATCACATTTTTCAAAATCGATGTAGAAAGTGCTTTAGAATACACAATTAAACATCAGTTTTTTCAGAATTGATGTAGAAAGTGCTTCAGAATGCACCTTACAACATCGATTTTGACCAAAACCGATGTTGTTTTTGAATTTTTTTGTATAGTGGATTTTAACATTAGTTTTCATAACCAATATTAAAATTGATACTTTTAACGACAGTAGTTTAAACATCGATTCATAACCGATGTTTAAAATCCATAGAAATCGATGTTAAAAGTCTATTTTCTAGTAGTGAGAGCTTGATGGAATATGGATGTGGCCGTAATATATCTCTAACAACATTTTCAGCGTCCACCATTTTGAACCAATAAACATATTCAATGCGTTCTATCAACTTCATCAAATGCTATTTTTTGTTCTTGGACTCCTTTGGTCGCGGAGATATTTTTGTCTTTCATTGTATTTGGTTTTGATGGTGGTGAGATTTCTATGATCGTGATCTTTGAATGTTAAAAAAATTTGATTAGGCTTCACCATATTTTTGGTCATTTGGTAAAGAATAGTTTTTGGTTATTTGACCCAACAATGTTTCATTGAGTTTATGATTATGAAATCCACAAACTGCATAATGTTTCCTCCTTAGGCTTCTATCCAGCAATTGCAACTTTAATTATATGAGTTAAAAATAGGTTGTTTACATCCATCCGCGAGTGTATTTGTCATAACAATCCTAAAAGCAACCTTGCCAGGAAATCTACCAAAACATGTAGGCAACATGTTGTATCTACATATTACATAAATAAAAGCCAAAACAAATAAAAATAATCTTGTATACATAATGAAAACTTTGTGAATTTTAATTTTGTTGTGTCAAAGCTCAAATACACAACAAAAACAAGTTTTCATTGAATTGGCAACATTGACGACTAACCACCCAAACGATTAATTTTTTTTATTATGTTTTTGTACATATACATACATATTCAGTATTTTATTTTGTATGTATGGTTTATATTTTGGATTGTATATATCTTAGACTTATTGTGTCATTGTCATTACTAGTACATTTTTTGGTTCTAAATCACAATTATTCTCCACGGAGATAATCATGTTTGAGTCGGGTATATAGGACAACGCTCTCCCTCCAAGTATTTAAAACAACTGCGTATGCAAGACTCAAATCCGAGACCTTTGGTTAAGTTGAAACAATCCCACATTAATTGATTCACGTGCTTATGGTTTACTAGTACATTGTTACAATAAAAGTGCATGATAAAATTAATAACAACTCAACGCAACATAATTAGTACTATTCAAGTGTTAGTGAAACATTAAAAGATCCACTCAATAAAAATAATTTTAATTTAGGAAAAAAAATTCACAAATACATAAAAGAAACAAATTTATGTTGTATATGAATGCCAAATGCATAATGGAATTTTTTTTGTTATGTATTTTGATCAATAAATCAAGTTTTTGTTATGTTAAGAGGTGCAAACACAATACAAAATAAAAACACAGTTTAGTTGATAAAAATACACAAGATAAAGTGTTTCTATTGTATATTTGTTTGCATTCCTCTTAATTGTACAACAAAAATGTGTTTTTGTCATGTATTTTATCAGCAAGAGCTCATTTTGGCTAGGAGTATTATCCAAAAAAGCAAAAATCAAACGAAGTATGGGGTGGGAAGAGAGTAAACCTAGGAATAGTAAAGTCCATTAAAAACTACATCGACCTCTTTATCTTTTGAACATAGGCCCAAACTTGTAAGTGGGCTTGGACCTTGCCATTTGTTGTCCTTTTTGGATTGCCTTACATAGAGAGAAGAGGAAGCAAATAAACATTTTAACAAATAAATGGTGTGAAGTGTATGTGTGTGTGTGTGTGAGAGAGAGAGAGAGATGAATGTATTTTATATGAAAGTGAGATAATTAAATTTGAATTGTATAACTAAATATGAACGGTTATGATTTAACGTTATGTGATCACTTAAAAAGTCATGTGATTTTTTGGCAATCTTCCATGACAAATAAATAGTCATATGACATTAAATCTTGATAGTCCATATTTACTTAGACAATCCACATTTAATCTTCTCACTCTCATAGGATATTTCTTCTTATAAGATGTTAATGTTGTATGTGTTTAATTCATCATTTGCAGAAATTGTGGAATTGTAAAACTCAAGAGGGCATAGTACTACCGAAAATTTTGATAAGTAACAAAAATGAAGTTATTGAATATTCCTAAGAATAAAGGTAGACTCTTTTAGGTGTTATAGATGTCGAGATGGTCTGCTATTTTGGTGGTCATTGGCCTAGTAGTAGGTTTCTGTAGTGAGTTGTTCAGGTAGGCTTAGGGCGTATATATTTTGATTTAGTTAACATGTTACTGAGTTCACGGTTGTTTGGTCATTGCTCTCATTGCATAGTATCTAACTGTAAAATATGTTCCTGAGGCCCTGACATTCGTCTTTCCAGTTTGTCAATTATTATGTCTGCTACTAATTTTTGGAGGTTGCACACTTGTTGCACCATAAAGCATTAACCAAGTGGCTGGAGTATGTTGTTCAATTCGAGAAATTATTAGGTAATTTCGGATACCCATCACCTATTCATGGTCTCTATCAATGTTTTATGTAATATATATTCAATTTTTGTAATTAATAACATTTGCTTACGTATCATATAAAAATTAGTAGTGATCATGATCGATAACTCAGAATCATCTAATAGTTTCTCATTAAAATCTAGGCGGATTTTTTGTCGAGCAAAGTTGACAGATAAAGACAACAAACCCAAGTGGGAATCGTCAGAGCTAGCAGCTAGAGCTGGTTAATGATGATATAGAGGATCAAATCTTCACTCAACAATGTCATTCATGAGTGAATGATAGAGGCGACATATCATGTTTTCTATCTATCCTTCTTTTTTATAAGCCATTCAATTTTGCTCTCAAAAGGGACCTCAATTCCACCTCAAAATCTCTCTGTTATGCTTCACATGCAAATATAATTTTCTAGTTCTTATCAGCATCTATATTGTTGTCTTGGAAGCGACAACTGATATGCATTCTGGTTGGAGTGCAATATAGACTATCCGCAAGAGGGGTACTATCAGATTCCCAACTCGTTCCGATGAGGGTCCCATGAGTTTTTTTTCTTTTTTAATTTTTCTTTCTTCTTGCCTTAAATCTTTGTCCAATACTTAGAGCACCTTTAGTGTTGGATCTTGGGAAGGGATCTTCAGCTGAAGATCTGTCCTTCCCCAGATTTAGCAATAAAGGGGAAGTCAAGATCTCCACGTGGAGATCCAGTTTTTCCCAAAGAATCCTAAAGATATGCACTCCAATAAAAAAAAAAACAAATTTATTCATAACAGATCAACCAAAAGGGGCAGGGAGCAATAACCAACCAACAGAACAAAGACCAAATGAAAAAAAAATGAAAAAAAAATGTACTAGGGGACATCCACGTGCGTGCCGCAGAGGGGGAAAAGGAGGTGGGGGTTGCACAGAGGGGAGGGGGAAGAGGAGGAGAGGGAGAAGAGGGGGGGCGCACTGAGGGGGAAGAAGAAAGAGGGAGCAGTGGCACAGAGGGGGTAGAGGAGAGAGGGAGGAGCGACGCAAAGGGGGAATAGGAGAGATGGAGGAGTGGATGGAGGGGAATAGGAGAGATGGAGGAGCATGTAGGATGAGATACCACAAGATGAAAAAAAAACAAATAAAAGGCGCAAATCCTTCTGGAATCAACTAGAAGGGAAAAAAATTGAAAAGAAGAAAAACGAAGAAAAAATAAAATAAAAATTAAATTCACACAAATTTAAAATTCACAAAATTTTAAAAAATAATTTAACATTTAATTATAAATTTATCTTATTTAAATTTTTTCATTTCTTAATATTCATATATTTTTTCTTCCATGTTTTATGAATTAAATTTAATTACTTAATCAAAATTTAAACACTTAAAAGTGAGGTCCATGTGAGACCCCTTAAAAATTATCTAAGATCTCCAAATGGGATTTATTACTAAAGAAAAAATGCAACATATCTTAAGAGATCTTCAATCCTACATGGCACTATGGGATCCACCAAAAAGTGATCTAAGATTCTAATTTGGGATTTACTACTAAAGTTGCTCGTAGGATGTTTGTGAATAGGATGAATTGTTTAAATTTATTTGTTAAAATAAATATTTATTATAATAAAAAGGTAATTTTTTCTCTTTTTAATATGTTTGTTTAAATTATTTTTAAAACAAAAATATTTTTTATTTATTTTGAGAAATAAATATTATTTATTTCTTAAAAAATGCTTACATATATACAAAATATTTATTTTAAAGTTTTTTTTAAGTTTAAATAAATTTATTGAATATCATTAACTATTTATTTATTTATTTATGCTTTACGGACTATGTCTTGCTTATTTGGGTACTTACTGGTTTTGAGCCTCATATTAAGAAGAATAAAGCTTAATATAATACTTTGAATTATGGAGTTGATCGAACTTTAATCTATTTCACCTAATTAATTAATTTTTTGGGTTGGACTTCCTTCACCTGCTTGAATTAAGGAGTAACAGTTATGGTGCTTAATTTCGTTAAGTCTTTGGTTACACAAGACAATTTATAGACTAGATTAAGGTGCAATTAATGTACTAAATACTAATAAATAAGTCAAGTCGTCAATATAAGAAAAAATTGTTACCGTTGAGATAGTTTTAATTATCTAAAGATTTTTGGATGTCTGCCCTCAAAAGAGGAGATAGTGTTAAAATCTCAAATATAATACTTAAACCATAAGGTTTTCTCACCCAATAAATTAGTTTGAGTTAGGCTATCCTCTTTTACTTATATTATATTATAAACAGTGCTTCTTGTGCCTAAGCTTTCCTTTTTATTTTATTTTAAAAAAATGTGTTTTGCTAACATATTTGTACGCTTTATCGGTATCATGCTATGAAATGAATGTTATGCCACACATATATGAAAGGTTTTGTGTATGTAAATGATACAAATGAATATATACACTGAAGATTCCAAAATATCTTGTAACTGATATTATCTCAAATTAAGATCGATTATTTCTCATTAAATATGACGTTCTCAGACTTTAACCTTAAGCTTAAGATTTCAGGGGAAAGGTTCTAGAAAGTATCCAATCTTTACTATGAAGTTTGACTGTACCTTACAAGTACCTAGCTAGGAGACAGATAATTTTGTATTAGATCTTTTTGATGACGTATTAGACCTTGCTGTAGCTAGATGCATGCACTTGAGAGCATGGTAATGAGAATATTGCATGTGGTAAAACGTGTTCATGATCACGTCAAAATTCAACTGAATATATTTTTTTGTACGCATAAAATATATCTAGTTATATCTACCAAAAAAAAATGTTGAGGTAGCAAATTAAAAACATTTAAAAGGTAAACGGTTAGATTTTAGAAAGAAATTAAGGTGTTTTTTTTTAGAAAAAAATTATATTGAAATTTGACACCCATTTTTGAGTAAAATAATAAAAGAGAGATCTTATTTGTATCTTTTTTTACCTTAAAATTTTACACATTTTTTTATGTTGATGAATTAACAAGAGAAACACTGACACATTTACTAATTACTAATATCTATTTTCCTTTCTCTTCAAAATAAAGTCTAAAGCTTTGAGATCAAGAATGAGAAATATTGTATAATTAAATGACAATTTTAGGTTTAAGTAAATGTTTTGAGTTTAAACCTTCGTGCATTCTGCATTTTTAATTAAAAATTAAAATGAATACTAATAATTTCGACACTGAAATATACACTCTGAATTTTCAACTTCAATTATTGTATGCTTTAGTTTTCATCCTTCCAAAGTATGAAAGTATTGAATCCAAAGCATTCAAGTGTTAAATTAACCGAATTCAAGCAAATTTAAAATAGAACAAGCAAGCAAAGCCTTTTTTTCTTATCTATATATAAGCATTATATTTTAGAGAGAAAAAAATCTTAGAAAGATCACAACGAAGAACTTGAGAGTATGGCAAAAAAAATTAACAATTTTTTTGGTGAATTTTTATAAGTTTTATTAAAATAAAGTTTGGAATTATATTATTTTATGGATATCAGATGAAATATAAATCAATAAAAAGTATGTTAAAAATGTATGAATAACGTGTTGTTAGCATTTTTAAAAGAATAAGATATAAAGTTTTGAAATATCTTCTTTTGACTAGGAACACTAAAAAAAAAAAAAAAAATCCGCTATATTTCACTGAAAAGGAAAAAGACCCAACGGGAAAAGAATAAAGAAAAACCATAGCTTTCTAACAAATTGGGGAATGGAAGTCAAATAGACACTATAAGGGTAAGAATAGATACGTGGAAAAGCTGACAATAAATCCAATCTAATAGGCCTACCTAGCTAACTAGTAGCTAGCAATTATAAAACCAAAATCCATGTAACTGAGGCAGCCTAAACAAGAAAATTAACCCAATTCAAACAAGGGCCAGCTAACAGGAGAAAAAAAAAAAAAAAAAACTGATCCAACGGTGACACATCAAAGCCGAAGCATGGAAATTAAAGAAGGGTCATATGACCAAAGGATCTTAATAAAAAGTTGCATTTACATTCTTGTAGTATAGTTTTATGATAAATGAGGGGTGGGGACAGGTGTATAGTTCAAAACATGCATTTTGTTAAATGCATCTGCTTCCCCCTAGTCCTCTGTAACAGAAGGGCAGTTAATATAAATACATGCAATTGGATTCATTGATCTGTTTTCTGTCATATTCATTGGGTCCATTTCCCTGGACCGCATCAAGTCAGGGGCATTGAATCATCTAAGTCTCCATCATCATAAACAATTTCCGTCCTAGCTAGCCTACCATTCCAAATTCTGGTAAAAGGAAGAAAAAAAAAAAAAACAAAATAATGAAGCAATAATGATAATTTATAGTAGACATGCATCTGTGGCGACATATTCTTCTTTGTACACTCGTTAAAACTAAAAGGGAATGGGAATTTTGGAGCTGGTCCAGTTGGATTCTCTGTAATTAATGCTGTATCTTTTTGTAATACTTTAATGATAGTTCTTTGTTGTTTGTATGGAAAATATAAAATAAAAATTACACTAATCACCCGTATGTTTAGAACTTATTACAATCCCATCATTTATTGTTGAATTCGTACATAGACCTCTCATTTTTGCAATTTCCTTATAGATGCACCCCTACACAATAACAATGTTATTTCTGTTAATCCAAATCCATCACATGTGATAACATGCTTGTTTAATGAAATTATAAGACAAATATACCTTCATCTTTCTCATTGCACAACCTCCTTTTAGGAATAACAACACACCATCAACCCTTGTACACCAGGCCATGCCTTGTACGATAGCCTTGTACACGAGTCCACTGAGTGCGTGTGTTCCATGCCGCACTAGATCTACGCTCATCCTTACAATGATTTCGAAGTGGGGTCGCCGACGAGGTCAATGATGTCGTTGCCAACATTGCAGAAGTCGGTGACAGGCAACCTCTTATGCTTGTTCTCATTAGCGATAGGTTTGTGAGGAATGCATTGGGGTCTTTGACTTTGGGTCGAAGTGTTCGAACAAAGTCTCAGAGGGGGTGGGATTTCTGATAGGGTGGTGCGTATGGTGGTGAGGGAGTGGGATTAGAGATTCAGATTGGGGTGAGAAGGGTTGTTTTTGAAATTTCACCTAAAGTTAGCATTGTCCCTTAATAGAATGAGTGAGTAAAATAAGTCCTAAACATAGGGGGAGGTAGATGTAATTTGCTCATATAAAATAAAAATAAATATATTAAATGTTTTAGAAAAGTAATACTCAATATTTTTTTAATTAATATTATATGATGTTTTTGTTGAAAAGAGCATCAATATATTTTTTTTAGAATTAATTACACTTCTAATTTCTTTAGTTTGAATTATGTATAATTTTACTTTTCTAAGTTTACTTGAGCCAATTATGTCCTCTTGTTTTTAAAATTAAACAAATTTGATATTGTTGTCATTTTTGTTCTAATTAAAACTCAAATTTCCATTTTTTTTATTCAAAACCTTTACAAATTAAATCTTTTAAATTGTTTTAACTCTCATTTGCTCAAAACTCACCAACTAAAATATTAAGATTTGTCCAACAACAAAGCCTTGTCTCACTATATATGTGATGTTAGCTAAGTGGATCGCATGGTGAGCTAAGTGGATCGCATGACGTCATTTGACATGATTAAAAACTAAAATTTCAAAAATATTATTTAGTTTGAGATCTCCCTTGATGACTTCCTCCAACATCCTTTTTGGTCTTCCTTTTCTTCTTTTCATAAGAATAAATCATGCAATCTACTCTTCTAATTAACTAGTGTCTCTTGTGGTTGTGGCCTTCTCTGTATGTGTGCAAACTACCTTAACGAATTTTCTACCATATTTATCTCAATGGGTGGTACACCAATCTTTTTTCACACACAAACACTCACACATAGTCATTATGTATGTAACGCCTCTCTTTGCTCTCTCGTGTTTGATTGATTTTAGATGAAATCTTCCTCTTCTTCCTAAGCTCGTTTCTGGTCCAATTCTCTTTGAAAGGAAAATATCTTCTTTAAGCCATCATTTCTTGCTTTCTACTTGTTTTATTTTTATTGGCTAATGATTTTGGTCCATCCAAGTGTCATGCTTCTTGAAAATTCCACACCATTCTCCTTAGCTCTCAATTGGCATGTGGATTGGTAAGCTTTTAGGAAAAGTTTCACTAATTTTCCTTGCTTCTACGTGGAGTAGCCAAATTTTAGAGATTTTTATGTTTTTTCTTCATTTTTACAAAACCCGTTTCTGTAAAATAATCATTCCGGGTTCGTTAACCGTTGGATCTTCTTGAAATTTTAAAGGTATACTCCTATCTCATATATCTAACTTTTAACCGTTAGGATCATTGAAATAATTCTTATAAATGTCTACGTGTCCAAAATGAGCTAAGAGAAAGTTTTCTTCAAAAATCTTCTTAATTCATTATTACCTTATTTTACAAATGGACCAATGACATGTATCCTAGCCTTTTAAGCATCCATGTGTCCATTTCTTAATGGATTTCTTTTACTACAAGATTTTATGTTGGACGAAATACTCTATGATTCTTTGGGCTTGTATATTTATTTTGATAGAATCATATCTATTAAATTTTATAAGAAATACTAAAGAAGATATAACTTTCTTTCAAGAATTTTATAAAACCAAGCTTTCTTACTATATGGAACATAAAAGGTTTCAAAGAAATAAAATAAGTTATGAGATGAAATTAGTGTGATTTGTGTATGGTTTATAAAGTTTCATGTGGTTGTTAGACAAAGGTGAAATTAGTGTGATTTGTGTATGGTTTATAAAGTTTCATGTGGTTGTTAGACAAAGGTGTATATATATATATATATATATATATATATATATATATATATATATTGTTAAATAAACCTATTCCATGGATTGTGAAGTTGACATATATAAAGCATACATGGTTGAGTAATTTTGTATAATTTGATAAAGAATTAACATGTTGCTTGGTGGTTTTATGCTTTTGATGTTGAGAAATAAATAAAGAATTGTATTATGTTGATGAAATATTGGAATCCTTGTGTTGTTAAAGATGTTATAATTATCTATGGATTCCAAGAATGGTGTTGAACAATGGCAAAATGCTTAGATTATTGTCAAGCTTTATATGATGATAAAAGAAGATTACGTGTTGTTTAAAAAGCATATGCCATAAGTTGTAAAGATGTTGAATTTAGAAGAGGAATAATTAAAGATGTGATAAAATGAATCATTCATGCATTTTTCATACGCATATGCCTGGCAGGGGTTAATCCGTGGAGTTATGCCTGGCGGAGGCTAATCCGTGGAGTTGTTTGTCAGATAGCTAAACTGAGTTAGTTTTGCCTTTGACCAAGTTACATTGTTGAAGAAGAATTTTATGGATACTCAGTATAAGCATAGGTTTTTGATTTCAACCCTTGTAGACAAACTTTTTGTAAGTATGTTGTAGGTTTTAATGGAAAGATAGTAGTCTATACAATTAAAAGTCATGAGAAAAAATATTTTAATTTAGAAGTAGCAAATATGAGGATTGGTTTCATTTTTTTAGATACGTTTACTTTCAAATTAAGCCATGTAATTTAAATATTTTGGATTAATTATTTTTTAAAACATTATTTGATAAAAATGGATACAAGTGTTTTCTTTAAAATAAAATAATTTAAAATAAATCTATGTGACATGATATGTGAAATTGACTACATCTCCAAGTCGCAGCTTAAGATCATCTGCAAAGGCTAAATGAGATAGCTTAGGTCCACCTCTTGAAAGTTGAATAGGCTTCCATAGCTTTTGATCCACTACATAACTAATCAGGTGAAATAATCGGAGACGGTGATGTCGAAGCGGGAGTTAAGGGAGTTAGAGAAGGAGGTGAGGTTCAGATAAGAGAGTTTCAGCGACGTCATAGTGAAGGTGGGGTGGTGGGGGCATAGAGGAGGTGGAAAATCGTGCCGCCGACGTCGATCAGGAGGAGGAGGAAAGGGAAGGAGACAAGGGTGTGGTGCGGTGAAGGAAAAACTATTTTGGTAGATGGTTAAAAAAAAGAAAAAGAAAATAAAAATAACAACATCTAACGATGCACATCCATCGACATTCACTTTCGTAAGTTACGCATGACTTTAGCTAGCGTACCCTGGCCTCCGTCTCTTATCATGCATAAAACAAATTTATGTATTGTCTCAAAACATTGAAATTTACAGTTAAAACAATAAGTATGTTCCTTAAATTACAAGCCCCTCATAATAACTTAATAAATCAACAAGCTATCAATTTTTACCAACAAACATTCATAGTTTTCAATTGATATCCCTGTCCAATTCCAAGTTCATGATTCATGGTATCAAAATTATATACAAGTAACTGTCAACTCTAAATAACCTAATCACTTATCTTTTGCAGTTGTTGTTTAATGAAGATATCCAACGATGATAGCAATCTGAACACCACATATGTTGGACTCATGCTGGAAATTATCACAACAATTAATTAAAGCATCACGGCACATGTTTAAATGAAACGAAGCATCTCAAATTTCTTGGCCACTTGGGTGGCCCCCTGGCGATTTAATTTCACATCCAATTCTTTAATTAATCAATTAAATTTATTGATTATATATATATATATATATATATATATATATATATATATATTTCAAACGCGCACACATTTATCTCATATTTTTTATCCACAACTATACCCTCAATCAATCACACAGTTCCAATCAACCACAATATTCTCACATCGTTAAGTCCACTCAATTCTCAAATTAAAAAAAATAATAAAATAAAAAATGAAATTATATAAAGGTAAAAGTAACACATAACGAACACTTTACAAACAGCTAAACGAAAGCTCCAAATTCCAAAAGCCTATTTTGGCTTCAACATATTTTTCTTTTATTTTCCAATTTCCATTTTTCATCATCGTCGTCATCATCATCCATATTATTATTTATTTATTATCATTTCGTCCTATTATTGGTCACCTGAAAAACCTCCCCGGAGTCACGTACAGAAAACCATTATATGAGTAGGGCCAACCACCGAAACACCCAAACACAGCCTTAGATAAAAAAAAAAAAAAAAAAAACAGAGACCCCACCCCGCGAACGTTTGACCTCTTACCAACACAAAACGACGCCCACACCCCATGGTACTATTGTCGTGCAATCACCCACCTTCCTCGTCCTTTCATCACCGACTTATGTTTTTTTTTTTTCACTCCCTCGTCGAGTTTTCACTATCACTACTACTGTGCAGCAACTCAATGAACAAACTTATTCAAACGACCTGCGTTACGTATTGCATAAACTCCATGTCGTTTTCGAGCCCCGCCATGGTGGCCGGCGCCAAAACGACCTCCAAATCGACGCTGCCGTTTCCCTCTCTCCCTGGAAACGCGGAAATCTTTCCGTCGAACTTGTTCGCTTTCCCACTCCGAATCGCAACAGGTCTACCCCACCCGAAGTCGTTGTCGTACATGGGAAAACGCGGAGAGCTTCCCATGGTGATCATCGCGCCGTCAAAGTTTCCGAGAGGAAACAGCCTCGGCGCGCTCTCCCAATCCTCTATGCCGCGGCGCACCGTAGGATCGTCGTGCGCGATGACGTTTCGGTGCAGAAGATCTGCGCAGAAGCGCAGATCGCGCGAGAGGATGTCTCCGACGGTTGCCACCGTCGGGATGCTCTGGATCGCATTGCCGAAGTATAACGCGTCCATCTTTGGCTCCAGACGGTGGCGGCAATTCACCGCCATCCGAAACGTCGACGTTTTGGCTGGATCGTTGAATTTCCTCGCACGTGTCACCGCTCGCCAGAGCTGAGCTGATAAAGACTGAAACGACGAAATCTCGTTTCTTCCGTTACCGTTAATTTTTCCGTTTCCGTTACCGTTAACGATTTTCCAACCGTCATTTACTTGTTTTCCCATAACTTCTGTTAGTTCGTTGCTGACTGTGTTGTTGGCTTTTTGCTTGAGTTTCTGAATTGCTTCGCGGGAGAAGTGGAACACGCGTTCCCGGAGTGGCTGGTTTACGTCAAACGTAACGGCGGGGCCGCCGGAGGGGATGGTAAGGACGGCAGCGGAGTTGAAGATGGTGTCGCGAGTAAAGTCCGGTGCTCGGAGGACTTTTTTGGCGGCACCGCCTTTGGTAACGGCGGCAAAGGTGTTGAAGAAGTGCCAGAACGAGGTGCCGTCAGTGACGGAGTGGTTGACGGTGCAGCCGACGAAAACTCCGTCGGCGAGTTCCGTCACCTGGACGGCGGCGAGGGGTGTGTTGAGGCCAGCGTAGGAGATAGTCATGTCGTAAGCAAAAAACTCCTCCTTGAAGCAAGAGTGAACATCAACGAGGGACGGGGAAACGACGGCGTTTAAAGTCAGGTGTTTGGCTTTAGCATGAATAAAATCCACGCCAGCGTCGTTGCATACAATATTAACGTAACCGTTGGAATCGGTCTCAAACCTTCCCGCAAGAGCGGGAAAGTGAGAGAGAGCGATAGAAAGAGTGTGTTTAAAAGAAAGTATTAAGTCGTCAAAAGAGGAGGGCGGGGCGGTGAGTAACACACCCTTTTGGATGTAGTGACATGACAACATTGGAAGGTCAGAAACAGAGAGTTTCAAGGGTTTCATGTTTGATTTCTGGTCGGGGTGGATCACGCATTTGGAGACTATGGTTGTGGAAGAGGAAGGCATTTTTGTAAAATTTCTTTATTTTTCTCTCTCTCTCTCTCTCTCTCTTTTTTTTTTTTTTTAATGGAAATGAATGAATGCTTGGTTGTGAAGGGAGTGAAGTGGTGAAAGGGCTTTTATAGGTGGAGGAAGGGAAGGGAAAGGAGTGGTGTGGCGTTTTCGTTTTTTCTTTTGGAATTTTTTTGCGATAGGAAGTTGGATCAGAAAAGATATTTGAGTTAATGTGGTGACGTGGCTCACTATGGCACTTGGGGTCGACACGTGCACTTTCTTTATGCTGGGGTCTTCTACATTGGAAGAGAGCATGTTATTTTCGTAGTTTGAGCTTTCGTTTTCTTTTCATTATGTAAGTTATTGAGAATGGCGTTTTACTGTTTTTAAAAGGTTTAATTGTACGTTTTATATTTTATTTTCTGTATAATATGAATATGAATATGAATATTTTATTTGTCCTGAAAATACTTTATATCTATATATCTTATCCTTTAAAAAGTATTCTTATCATTGCTAATTGTATAATTAAATTTGTTGTTTTCCAAAATGATTTGGGCTAAAGGTACAATAATGCTTTCGTCTGTCTCTTCTCCTATTTCACTACATATAACTTGCCTAATTTATAATATCATAAAATATAAAACTTACAAAATAATTATTATTATTATTATTTGAACTAAACATAAATGCTATCTTTAAATGAACTGAGCTATGGACTGTTACTTTATAATATTATAAACATAGATTCTCTTTTTGGTAACACAAAACAGATTCAATAGAGAACATATTTGAAATTGCTTATGGAAGAAGACCATCTATTCTTCAATGGGAAATGTTGGCACACTGGATTTGTTGCTAAATAAGCATAAGGAGAAAAACATAAAAAAGAAGTTTTATTTGAAAATTGATGAAGAGGCAAATGAAAATAGATGCATATTCACTCGTTGAACAAACTTCTGACTCCTTTTGCTCTCACCAAAACCAAAACCAAAACCAAAGCTTGAAGAAACCCCAACCAGCTGCAAGAGGTTCTAAGTCGAATTGTGTATGGTTTCTGAAAACCCAAGTTAATATAGTTTTGGTTCGTCTACTTCTAGAGGCTAAGGCTGACTATGCTACTAACAAAACTTCCAATTCTCTTATAACTAATTAAGGCAGGTAATTAATGAGTAAATATTGGGGAGAGAAAAAAAAAAAACTTAAAGAGAGATGTCTAAAAATATGTTACTTGGTTCTTGAAATTTCTTTGATTTTTTTTTAAATGGTTGACCGATTGCATGTTGAGTTTTTTTTTTTTCTTTCTTCTTAGGTGTTCTAGCTTCTTTCTTTCTTTCTTTCTTTCTTTCTTGTTCGCACCTATACTCCTATAGGTGCTTTTCAAATTGCTCCAAGGAGTAACACTCACTATATGTTTTAGTTTTTCAACCTCTGCGTCTTTAATCCTAACATCTAAAATTGTGTATGACACCCATGAAAGGAAACTTCACTTCACATGTGCAATTAATGATACTACCATAAATTAATTTTCTTATATTATTCTTGACTTGCTAATTGGGTCATTCTTCGCTGTAAAGGTAATATTGAGAATGATTTAAACCTAAACTGACAAGTAAGAGTCATCATCATCAACAATAATGTTGATATCTCAGTCCATTATATCGTAAATTTAGTAAAGTTAAGACCACTTAAGCCTTAGGGTTATCAATTTTATTTTTAAAACAACTGATATTGTATTAACTGGCAGTAAATATTGTTATATAAAAAAATATTTAGTAAATTTTAAAGAAAAGAGGTTTTCTAGATGAATAAAATAAAATCATTTTAAAGTATATTATTAGAATTTTTTGAGACTGATACTTAAGGGCACAAAATATGATATTTTCCCTCTTTTTGGTATCAATATTCTACTTTTGGTAATATTAGTGTAAAAAATCAATATTGTGATCAACATGCACACGTAACTGTAAAATGGCAAGGTGAATAGAAACACCATAAGTTCCATAGCATATAAATGTAAAAGACATGTGATGATTTCTGCGATTTCCAAGAAACCCACGTTTTAACACTCATGCTAGTGAAGTTCGCCGAAGTATCTTGCTCTTTTAGCGTAGTTACTAAAAGCCGCCCAATTTAATTTGTTCAAAAGCAGAAATATACAACATTTGCATATGATAAACGTGAAGGAAATGTTTTATGCTAAGATTTCGAACTTTAATAGTAACTTTGTTTTTCAGTTGCAATATAATAATAATAATAATAACAGCAACAACCATAAAAGCTCTCACTTTTGTCCCATTCGGAAAACCCATCAACCAAAAAAAGCATTAACAATTCTAAATTGCATGGTGCGAAGGTCTCTTTCAGTCTAATTATACTTTTTTAAAAAGAATTCAGTGTAATTATTTATTTACGGCATATGAAACCATGAAATTACATATGCATGAAAGAATTTTTCTAAGATAAAAACTTCGTACGAGCCTTTGGGAAAAAAAATCCTTCAACACTTGAGGAGTGTATATACCCAGACAGATAGAAAAAGAGAGATAAGTAATTAAAACAATCAATAATAATGATATAATATGATAAAAAAAAAGTGAGAGATAAAAAAAAAGACGTGTCAATGATGTGTATGTACTATTTAGATTCCAAAAATTAGAATTTTTTTTTCGGTCTTCAAAGAAATAACCAGTTAACAATTAGAATTCGAGCCTTTAATGAAATTATTACATATTGTATTGTCAAATTTCAATGGACTTCAAAGAAAAACAAGTTGAAATTTCTTCAAACTAGCATATTCCAACACTTGTCTGTCTCGCAAACGCATGAACAGTGATACGTAAAAATGGTGGCCGGTTTAACCAAGACTAGATAACCTGGCATATGAAAACTTGTGCAAAGTCACGAATTCCATCAATTAAATCTCCAACGTGTCATCTATATACAATAACTAGTTTTTTACGTGCACGGGTAAGCTGAACCGTTAAACAGTTGAATAAATGTAAAACTTTCATAAAAAAAAAAAACCAAATATAATAAGATTGCATAATGTAAAATATATAATATGAAAATGGTGTAAGATATCTAAAAAAGCAAACATTTTCATTCTAATAACCCATGCTATTCATTGCTCAATTATTTTCTTGAATATTGTAAGAATGTTGAAGGAAATGAGTAGTTGAAGCCAAAATTAGGCCTTCATGATATCTGAATTTGACTGTAGGTCCTGGGCTAACTCCTTCTGTAACTTTTGCATGAAAAGTAGCCTTCATGTGGTTTGGTTCAAGTGGCTCCAATAAAATTGTATTGCTGGATATTTCTTGATTAGGCTGTTTCGGTGGGGGAAGCCTCAGTCTCTCTAACATTAACCAAAGGTTGTTCCACTGCCACATTATTTGGTTAAAAACAATCTGGTTCACACAGACCAACTAACCACTAAATGAAGATATAGAATAAAAAATGTTAAAAAAATTAAGAATTTATATTATGATTGGTATTTACTATATAAGCAACCCCAATGATCATAAAAACAAATAAGGTGGTGAAGTTTAGTAATTATTTACTCTAGCAATTCTTGTATGTAAAACAATTAGAATGCTCAAGCAGAGGTGTTTAGTGTTCCAAAAAAAAAAAAAACCACAATATTCAGAGGATAAGTTGTATAATAAGCCAGATTTTATGTGAAATGAAATAGGTTTTAAATTGGGAAAGAAAAACTTGATTCTTAGACCAAACCCATGCCCCATGGTAGACAATACAAAAAATCAATTTAATCTCCAAATAACAATGGGCGAACAAAAAGCCATGTGAGAAGAGTCTGATACAGTACCTTGATAACTAAAAACCTGTCAATTTTCACTTCAAATGTAGCAAACTTTTCAAATGTAGTTTCAAGTAGAATCCTTAACTTGTGATTGTAACCACGGGGAGTCACCTAGAACTACAAAAGAATGTCATTTTAATGATGAGAATGAAGTAACACATTTATTCAAAGGTAGGCAGGTGGAGGAAGAGTTCGCCTATTACTATTTTCATCTATACTCCTATACAAATTTGACCAAACAAAGCAGCCAACTAAATAGTAGATACTTGAAGGTTTAATTAAGATACAAAAAGAGTTGATAGATAAATAAAACTCAATGAATTCTTGCAATCTATATGTGAATGTTAACCTTCCACTGCAAAAACAAGCGTTTAAGGACTATTAAGTTCCATCCTTTCATGAGAGTTGCAGCATATAACTGACAATAAACATAGTGAACCCTATAGGGCAAACAAAAAAATTATTCAAATCAGTAATCCGGTCCAAAAATTAAGTGTAACTGTTCATAAAAGCACCGACCTGAATTGCAGAGCCATTGATTTTTTCAAGGGAAAATAAGGTATAACATGGCTCTACCTTATCCGTAAGCCCTTCAAACATTTTAGACTCCCAAAAGATTCTGCTCGAGAATGAGTTAGCTTCAATTTGATTATCACCACATCATGTAACATGTTTCCATTAACTAAACTCTTATATCTTCCCCCAGGAACTTCAACTCATCTTCCATAAGAAGGTAATGAATCAACAAATTCCCAGTGAAAGATCCTATCAAAGTAAAAAGCCAAGAATACCTTCTCTCTCACCATATTGTTTTTCCCACTAAGAATTTTAGGAGCCATCCATGGCAAAGTCCCCCATACTCCACCAGATCTTAAAACACAATATCATGCAACCAAATTATGCAACCCATAAAAAGAAAACTTAAACATCATATGCAAGCTCTACATTACAAAATCATGAGGATACTGATGTAGGCTAAGCACGGCAAGTGTACTGCATTGTCAAGTAGTAACTTGGTAAGTCCGAGGTCGATTTCCTCAGGAAACTTGCTTGTACTGAGAGTTGATATATGTCTAAGTTTAAGCGAACAACAATTGAATTTGAAAGTTTTGTACTCAAATTGCGGAAATGTAAAGTGCAAGGTAAGTAAAGATAGTTGAGCAGGGACACAATAAAGAGATAGAAACATACACTTGGGGGTGCAATGTCGGTAGATGCGGAAGATGGTCACGTGTGGGAGTTCAACAAACCAAAACTACTCTTGATGCAATATTAAAGATATTTCTCTATTCAATAATTAAGTTCGCTCATCCTTATCTACTAATATATTCTAATCTTGATTCCTCAAGTACTTAAAGCCTAAATCACTTGATTTAACTCCTGATCCCTCAGCAAGCTAGATCTAGTAATTTGCATTAAGAGTAAAGATGATTCGTAACCTAGGCTAAACAACATCACTCCATCCCTAGACATGACATCATTTAGAAGAGTTTTTCAGTTCTAAGAAAACAACCATTTCCCAATGCTTTGAAACCCTATAACAAAGCATGCATATGGGAGACCAAACCACACACATGAATAAGCTCAGAAAAACACAATGATACGAAAATAACATTAAATAGATAGTTAAAATCATTACATCAAGAGGGTTTGGTCGTTGGAACCCCCAACAATGGATGGCTTAGCTTTCCATTACCATGAGAGAGCTTACATTTATGGAGGAAAAGAAGAAGAGTGGAAGGGGAAGGAAGGAAATGGAGGAAGAGAGCCCCAAAATGAGTGGGATCCTCCCTTCTCTCGTGCCCTAGCTCTGCCTCAGCCTCCCCAAGTCTCCATGAGAGTGGTCAGCAAAAAGCTCCTCATTTCGTGCCCTAATTTCTCTTTCATAGTGGCCCATAATCGCAGTGCTCGTTGAGCGGGAAAAGGTCGCGCTGAGCACGCCCTCCCTTGTCCAGTTGGATAAGTGGCCACGCGTTGAGCATGCATCTGGTGCGCTGGACGAGCATCGCGCTGAGCGGGCGTCTGGGGCCCTGGGCGAGCGTCACGCTGGGCGAGCAGCTTCAGACCCTTAATTCTCCTCTTCTTTCCTTAGAGTGGAATCTCTACAAAAACACAACCAACACCTCATGAATCAACTAAATTTAGCATCTACAGGACAAAAGCTCAAAGAAAGCTAATTCTTATATTTTATTTACAAAAAGAAGCATTAAAATAGGAAAAGAATAGATAAATGCTAAGTAATTAATATATGGTTTTATGTATGCTTAGCAATTATCAGATACCTTTGTGTACAATGGCTGATACCATTTTTGGTACTTGGATTCAAGAGCTTCTCTCTCCTTCAAGAAGTTTGCCTCTATTTCATCATGTTTACGCTGTAATAAACAAATTCAAAAGCTCACCAGCATATATTAATAGTGCGAAAAGAGCTTTAATCATCAGTGATTGCTTTCTCCAAATTAGTTCATAAGGATAAAAGATTGTTGTATGCTCTTTCCAAAATATTATCACCTTGGTTTTTGCTTGCAGTTTACTTTCCTCCATTTCCTTTGCATGAATATTTTCCTCAAGTTTAGTGTAGATCTGGACACCAAAATAACCTTTTTTTAAACTGATTTTATCCAAAAGAAACTCTCATGTAACACAAAAGGCAGAAGAAAGTGATAATTATTTACCTCATATTTTCTCTCAACTCGCTCATCGCACTTGAAACTGAATCCATATTTTGGGAGTGCCCTCAGCCTCCAAGGCTTGGCATCTTCTATGTTAGGACTTACAAGTGGATTAAGGATAAACGATAAATACACTGCAAGGGATAAAAAACATCATATATATTGCGAAAACTTTAAAACAATATAAGTTGCAGCTCATGTTTTCATAAACTAATTATCAGGTTCCTTTTTTCTCATTTCCTGACTTAAATTCTGCAAGATAAGGATAATAATCTCCTTTCCTGCAAGCAAAACATTTCAACATCCCTTAATTCACCTGAACAAAATAAAAAATAAAAAATAAAAAATATATCACATCAAAACAAAACCTATGGCAGAGAATGAGATAGAAATCCTCACATCTAATTGTAAAACACAATGGATTTACCAGCTGTAGCTGAAGGGATAAGGATTCATCAAGTGAATCTTCAAACTCATTTATGGCAGCACATAGCATACATTTTAACCCAAAACAAAGAGTTGTCATATATCGTTAATTCCACACACTACAACATCTGATAATAATCATGCAAAAATCAGATTTTGTTTTGCCCCACTTAGACCCTAACATCAACGAAACCATCATAAGATGAGAACAAAAAAGAGACCACAACTCAGATTGAAACAAAAAATATATTAAAATTTAAAAAATGAGGTAAATTTGATGGTATTAAAAATAGAATAAAAATTATTCATTTTTAAATTATTGTTTGGTTACAAATATTCTAAGAGGAAAATTTGATGATATTAAAAATATAATAAATCTGATTCATTGTTTTCGAAGTATAAAAGTAGTAGGGAGTATGTGATATATTTTATACTTTTAATGATATATAGCATATTATATTATTAACCCTGCAAATTCATATACATGTATATTGTCTTGCAACTTAAAATTTCTAGATCAATTATATATAGAATATGAACAATTACTATACTAATTAAATTCATAGGCACAACACAAAGAGTGTCGCTAGGTAGCAGTGCACAATATTATGTTCATACCTTTTATTATATTTTTTTGCTTCAAGGAAGAAAGAAAAATATGTAAATTAATGTTTACCATTTCAAGTATCTACCTGCTAGCTTCTGGTTATTCGCTAACTTTTTTTTGGTCGATTTCACGAAGAGGATTAGTGAAATTTGGTATAAGAGAGAAAGGAAAAGAGAATACCAAGAAAGGATTGATAACTTCCTCTTCGTGACTTGCAATAGAAACATGAGAAAAAAGAAAAAGAAGGAAAAAGAATTGGAAGAGAAACAGAAAGTGGAGGAGATGCAAAACTGCAACAGTGAGAGTGCAACAGAAACGTGAGAAAAAAAAAAGAAAAAGAGGGGAGAAGTGTCTCAAAGATTAAAAAGAAACTGGAGATATGAAATGAAATGTTGTGTAGGAAAAAACAAAATAGCAACAAAATTACCATTTTAATCCCATTTTTGCCAAATGTCATTAAAATAAAATGTCTAATTTGGTAATTGTGCTAGCAGTCTCTTTTTATATAGGTATATTAGATTAGTTGGGATAGATATAGATAAAACCAAGTTCTCAGGAGAGAGAGAGAGAGAGAGAGAGAGTAGAATTTGGATGGCATGGAAATGTAAGGTTCAAAGCCTTGGTCGGAACTGGCTAATGTAACATGGAGTTTGCATGATTAATTAATTTTTGATCCATTGCTTTCTGTAACGATCCGTATGCATCCGGTTCATTAACATTCATTTATGATGACTAAGCGCGGCAATTAATTACTACTAATCAATTTGGAAGTGATAAACAAGATGACGCCATCATATGTCATCAACAAAAGCATCTTTACATTATGTATGGTAATTACACGCATCATAAAATCAGAGGACCAAAATAAGCCATATAACTCAGTAAAAGAATCTCAACAATGGTTGTACAAAATAAGGTACCATATACCCTGTCCTCTTTACATACACCAAACTCTCAAATATACAACATATACAAAAAGCACACTAGTTGTGCATCCTCCCCTCAGAGGTACAAAATAAAAGCATAACCAAAAGAAAAGAGCCAACATGCTCTCAAAAGATATGCCTAAGGTTCCCACAGAATCATATCAGAGCTTGGGCCTCTTGCCCTGAGATCCACCATCCTCACCTCTAAAACATAATCCCCACACACGGGGTGAGATACAAATCTCAGTAAACTCAGGGTTCTTGGAGGTCTTTCCTCCCCCTGGTTCACTTCCATGGCACATAGTATTAAAAATTGGCATCACACACACAACCAGCCATCATGGCTCTCATAAAGCATATCACATGTATATATACACATATAACATTGCCTGAGAAAGATCATCCACTGAAGGGCACATTCTCTCAAGACTTTTTGCATCATTGTCTGAGAAAGATCATCCACTTAAGAGCACATTCTCTCAGGACTATGCGCACATTTCCTGAGGAAGATCATCCACTGAAGGGCACATTCCCTCAGGACTTCATGCTAATGCCTGAGAAAGATCATCAACTTAAGGGCACATTCTCTCAGGACTTACTTGAACATCTATGGCACTTCCGAGGGAAGATCATCCACTTAAGGGCATATTTCCAATGGGAATCCATAGTAATCTATTATACTGGCCAGAGAATTTCATCAATCACATAATATATCATCACAGAGTACATCATATACATGTTCTCAATAAAAGCAGTAACACACAATACACATGCATCATGACATACAATAATCATCACTCCCTTGGAGATGGTGGAACACAGTCAATGAGAAACACTCCCAAGAACAAAGAGCTTACCTGCTCTCAGCGCTACACCGGCTCTCCCGGCTTCATGGTCACAACCAGTAGTAGTCTCCGTATCACGCCCTACATAAAGGCATACAACCAGTCAATAACGGTTCTCAACCGTTAGAATGAAAAGAAACATTATTCGTTTCCATTTAAACATCTTAGTCTTCCATCTTAAGGTTATCAGAACTAACCACCTAATAGTCAACTCACAGACCCTCAACAGGATCTATCTCGGTCTAACCAAGCCACTAGAGTCTCCCAAAGACTCTACATGAACCAATTCAGAGAATTCAACACTATACAGGCCAAAACTCAAGGATTAACAATATGGCTAAAATGGTTACTTCAACACAATTTCACCATTTATATAGCCTCTTGAGCACATATTGTACAAGCATCAAGGCTCATGCATGCCATAAGATCACCAATTTAACCAACATTAATCCTACTCATACATTTCTCAGAACCAAATACCAAAGTCCATAAAATCAATATTTCAAAGCTAAACCTTCATCACAACAATCTTCTAAACATACTTTTCTAAAGGACCCAAGCCTAATTCCAGCTCTAACTCAAATGGGTCACTATTCACCTCTAGAACAAATTCTCAAATAATCGGTAGAATTTGTGTTTCTTACCTCTAAATCGACAAGGAAGGCTAGTGGACAACTTCTCTAAGCTTGGGTGTCCGCAAATCGCCTCCTTTCCCTTCAAAATCGAAGTTTTGAGAAGTTCCCTAGAGAAAACAATCTCTCCGTTTAATGGTTTTTAGGGAAAAGTGATGAAGGATTCTAGCTTATAGGATAATTTCCTACAAGTTTCATGTTGGGTGTGAAGTATTTTGGTCAAGGAATGAAGGTTTATGAAGCTTTGCCCCTTCAACAATGGTGGAAAAACAAAGGAGGAAGAAGAAGTTGGGTTTTTGGCCCCCAATTCGCGTAACTGGCCTTTTATAGTGGCCCTGTTAGCGTTCTCGCGCTGATGACACCAATTTCACGCTATTGGTGCCAAATTTCAGCGGAGAATGGCTTCCTGAAGCACTTCTGGTGCTAATGGCACCACTCTCACGCTGGTCATGTCAGATTCCAGAGGAAAATGACATTCTCACGCTAACGGCGCCAGATTCCAGCCGTCGCTAATTACGTCTTTAACGCTTTTTGCCACAGAATATTGTAAATTTTAAACTTCTCTTTCTTTCTTTTTCTTTTATTTATTTAGCCTTGGTTATTATACTTTCTGATTAAGTAACATCCTAAGGATATTTGTGAGACTAAGAACTGAGTTATCAATAAAAAAATATTATTTGTGTGAAATTTTACAAAATTAATTTACTTTATGAAAACTTTAAATTCAATTGATAAAATATATATTGATAAAAAAGTTAAAAAATTTATATAAATTATTTTTATTTTGTATATATCTGAGTTTTTTTAATTATGTGAGTTTTTGTAAAATTGATTTACTTTATAAAAGTTTCATATTGAGGAGTTGAAATTATCCTCACCAATTCTATACTCGTCAGATTTACTAGATTTACTAGAAAAAGAACTTCAATGGTAAAGTTAGTTTTTGTTTGATGTGTGTATAATACAAATAGAATGTAACTTACCTTTTTTTGCGTCGTCCTCTGACTTATAGATGGTGACAGTAATCGAGTTGGTAACTGTCCACGATGCCCACTAAGGATGATGAGCCTAGAGTGGTAATCGATTGGCCAATGTCGACTACCTGTGGGTCTCGTATAATACAGAAGCCCCCGAGCTTTGTGTCTAATTAAGAATAAAGAGCTTGATTGGTGTTGGTACGTAGGATAAACCATGTAAACAAATGAGGATTTGGTTCCACTTGGTAACGGGGGAACAACATGGCTGACTTGTTTTATTTGGTTGGTATCTTGTGAAAAAAATGATTTATTGCCAATATATTTTCAAATTAGACATGTATTGTCTAACTAACAAGAAGTGAATTGGTCAATCAGTATGACCTTGGTCAAACAATGTGACGTGTGTGTTCGGACAAGTTGATAAATTTTCAGATAGAGAATCACATTACTACAAAAAATATTTTTTACATCGGTTAAAAATGACCTTTTATGTTGGAGGTACAACTGATGTTTTATGTAGGCGACATAGAAAGTTTGACCTTTTACATCAAACTTCAACCAATGTTAAAAGTCACCTTTTAAGATCAATTCACATACAAGTGATCTCTACTGTCTAGATTGGTTTAAAAGACACTCTTTTTACATCGATTTTTCTTACAAACAATGTACAAGTTAAACCTTTTACATCAGTTATGTGATTAACTGATTAAAAATACCTTTTTTAGATCGATTTTACCTTAGAATTAATACATCAGTGATTGCACAATCCAACGTAAAAAATATACTTTCTACATCTGTTTTGGTCATAACTGATCTTAATTTTTTTTTTTAATTTGAGCCGCATTTTAATTCATTTTCCAGAAATAGTTTGCAAAATAGACCATAAGTTCTTGATTAAGAGGAAACAATTTAGGAAATGACTTAAGTACAAATTAAATTTATTAGTCTCAATCCTTTGTTTGAATACCAAATCAAGAAATTTTAAAGGTTAGGATTATTGGAGAAAATATTGGAAGATAATAACAATTTTTTGTTTGCAGCTAAGGTTGTTATGGGTTATTATCTTCTGTTGGTTATTTGTAGCTTTATTTCAAATTTATAGATAGGCTATTTATATTGTATTTTCAAATTGTGTAATCGCTTGCCTATTTAATGGCACAACCTTGATCAATGCAAACAGACAAAAGTTATTGCAAATACAATTTCTAATATGGTATCAAAAGAATTCGATTCTATATCTTCCACATTTACTCTAATATAGTATGGCTGCCAATAATTCAAGTGGTGCTTTGAAGGTCTCTCATTAGAGATTTCCTTTCTTTCTTGCACTGTCAGATAATCCTGCCATGGTGTTAACTACTGTCACCCCCTTACTTGGTGAAATTAATTACGAGAATTGGGCAAAGCTTCTTAAGAATGCACTGTGAGCTAAGAACAAACTTGGCTTCATTACTAGTGTTATTCAAAAGCCTAACCCAGACATGTTTGAAGAGCTCCATGCATGGGATGTGTGTCATTCTATGCTAAATGGTTGGATTCATAATAATATAGATCCTTTGCTACAACCCTCAATCCAATGTTTTGAGAATGCCAAGGACTTATGGGATGACTTGAAAAATCGTTTCTTTGTAGCTAATATTTCTTGTCAATACCAGTTGAAGGCAAGTGTGACTACTATTAAACAACAAGGCATGATTGTGAGTGCTTATTACACCAAGCTTCGAGCCATCTGGGATGAGCTAGATGCTAGTCGTAGTTATAATATGTGCAATCGTGGTGATTCTTGTACGTATTCCAAAGAGGTAGCAGTTGAACATGATAGGGATCATGTGTACCAATGGGGCTTGATGATGCCACATTTGGGACACTTCGATCCCAGATCCTTAACAGCAATGATAATGATTTTCCTAGTCTCGGTAAGCGTCATGCAGTGTTAATCTAGGAAGAAACTCATAAAACAATAGAGCGAGGATCAATTGATCGTACCAATGTCGTGGGCTTTGCGGTTCACACAAAATCTCAACCTATTGATCATGGGGATAAACAACCTTGTTTTCATTGTGGTAAAACAAATCATGATGTTTCTTATTGTTGGGAGTTACATGGGTATCCTGAGTGGTATAAAGGAAAGGGACGTGACAAGGGCCGCCCTAGAGGTGTGAAGGGAATGACCAATGTTGCTATTAACATTGCTCTCGTTCCTGACTCAACACATAATATTCAAGCTGGTCTTTCTTCTAATGTGGTTGAACGCTTGGACCGCTTGCTAGCGTTGGTGTAATCACAGTCATCCAATGATAAGCTTTCTGGTAATGTAGCTAATTCTTCTTATTGGTTAGTTGATAGTGGAGATTCTCAACATATGTCTGGTACTCTAAGTCTTCTTAATCATGTGACAAATATCAGTCCTTTAGCAGTTGGCTTGCCCAATGGTTTTGTTACTCACGCTATTATAAAAGGATATGTTTTTCTTGCTCCCAATTTTTTTATCCATGATGTGCTCTTTGTCCCTAACCTTCCATGCATCTTAATTTCTGTGGCTTATTTTCTTTCGTCTGATAATCATAAACGACTTCTGTTCACTAATAAGCAGTGCGTTTTGCAGGACTAATAACTGACACCAGAGATTGGACTGGGTGATTTGCGAGGGGGTGTATGTGTATCAATCCATGACAAAGAATGCATTTACTGTTCGTGTTAATGGCATGAGGGAATTATTGCATTTACGTCTTGGACACGCTTCACATGAAACTTTGTCTATGCTTCTTGATGTTTTTAAATTTTGTTCTAGTTCAATAAGTAATGATCCTTGTGATGTATGTTGCCAAGCAAAACAAACTTTCTCTCCTTTTTCATCAAGTTTCAATAACAGTAAAGTTTCGTTTGATTTACTGCATTGTGATACAAGGGGACCTATAGTACTTGTTTTCTACTGGTGCACATTATTTTCTAACAATGGTTTATGATTATAGTAAGGCCACTTGGACTATCTTGCTTGCTGAAAAAAAATGTGATCTTTACACGTATTAAGCTATTTTTGGCTATGATACAAAATCAGTTTGGCAGAATGATCAAGGTTTTTCATTTGGATAATGGTACAAAATTTAAAAGTAATGCAATGAAAAATTTATTTGGTGAGTTAGGCATTTCTCATCAAACTTCTTGTGTTTATACTCCGCAGCAAAATGACCGTGTTGAACAAAAGCACCGTCACATTTTAACGTTGCGAGAGCGTTGCGTCTTCAAGCACACTTGCCTATACAATTTTGGGGTGATTGCATTTTGACTGCTTCTTATTTAATCAACTGTACGCCATCCAAATTGCTTAATGGTGTCACTCCTTATGAAAAATTGCATGGTGTTGCTCCTGATTTTTCATTACTACGAGTTTTTGGATGTTATTTGTTATGCCACTTCAGCCTAAATCGAAGGATAAGTTTGCGGCCCGTTCAACTAGGTGTATATTTGTTGGTTATCCTTCTAATCAAAAAGGCTGGAAATTGTTTAACTTGGAATCAGAAAAATATTTTGTGTCCCATGATGTCTCCTTTCATGAATTGGTATTCCCGTTTGTTGTTTCTACTCATGCAAATGACAATGCAATTTCTCCCCGTGTTCCTTGTGCTAGTAGCTATGAGGCTCTCACTGTGGATGATGTCCTTCTTGTTCCGTTTAAAATTTTAACTCCTGACATCGAGGATACACCTAATCCCCACGTGCCTGGTCCAATCATTGATGATGGGGGAGTTCGGCTCCTTCTTCTCCACCTGAGTCTGTCCCTGGTCCTTCCTCGTCTCTTGAATCATCACCTTCAAAACGCACAAGACAACCTCCTGCTTACTTGAAAGACTATGAATATTGTCTTCCTAGTACACATACACCTTCACACTCTTCCTCCAATTCAATTTTTGTTTCATGTACTTGTTCTCCTTATCCACTTGCTAATTTTGTGACTAACTCTTTTTTTTCCTCCAAGCACCAATTGTTTTTGGTAGCAATAGATGCTTCTTCTGAGCCACAATCTTGACGTGTTGCTTTGTCTGATTCTCAATGGGTTGATTCAATGCTTAAGGAGATTCATGCTTTGGAAGATAATAACACTTGGCATTTGGTTGATCTTCCACCTAGCAAGCGAGCATTACCATCTCAATGGGTTTTCCATATTAAATATCATGTAGATGGTTTCATTGAATGCTACAAAGCTAGGCTGGTTATTGGAGGAAATCGACAAATTGAGGGATAGGATGTTCATGAGACATTTGCTCTAGTTGCAAAAATGGTAAGCTTTCGTACTTTTCTTGCTGTGCGAAACGTTGACATCTTCATCAGCTTGATGTCAATAACGTCTTTCTACATGGTGATCTTGATGAAAAGGTTTACATGAAATTACCTCCTAGATTTAGTGGGGGTTTAACATCCAAGGTGTGTCGTTTACATAAGTCTTTATATGGCCTCCTCCAATCTCCATGCAATCGGTTTGCCAAGCTTACTTCTTTTCTTCTTCATTATGGTTTTGTGCAATCCAAAGCTGACTACACCTTATTCACTTTGACTCGCGGCAATATTTTTCTAGCATTACTAGTATATGTTGATGATATTGTGCTTGTTGGTAATGATGATTCTGAGTGTACTAAGGTTAAATCGTATTTGGATTCTTGTTTTAAAATTAAGGATTTAGGTGCTTTGAAGTATTTTTTAGGTATTGAGGTTGCTCAAAATAATTTTGGTATGGTTCTTTCGCAACAGAATTTTGCTTTGGATATTTTAGTTTAAGCTGGTATTGATTCATGTAAAACAGCTCTCTTCCCTATTGAGCAAAACCATCGCTTGGCTCTTAGTACGAGTCCTGATTTTGTTGATCCTGGCAGGTATCGTAGGCTTATTGATCGTTTGGTTTATCTTACTATCACTCACCCAAATATAAGCTATGTTGTTCACACTTTGTCTCAATTTATGCAAGCACCAAAACAAGAACATTTTGAGGCTGTGCTTCGGGTTTTGTGCTATGTTAAGACTAATCAAGGTCAAGGTTTGTTTCTATATGCTAATTGTGATATTCAAGTTCATGCTTTTTGTGATTCTGATTGGGCTACTTGTCCTTTAGCTCGACGTTCAATTACTGGTTATTTTATTATGTTAGGTTAGTCTCCGACCTCTTGGAAATCCAAGAAGCAGGTTACAGTTTCTCGTTCATCTATCGAGGCTGAGTACAGATCAATGGCTACTACAACTGCAAAATTATTATGGCTAAAATCGTTCCTTGCTTCTCTAGGTATTGATCATACATGGCCTATGTTATTAAGTTGTGATAATCAAGCTGCTCTTCAGATTGCAGCTAATCCTATTTTTCATGAACAAACAAAACACATTGAGTTGGATTGTCATTTTATTCGGCAGCACATTCAATCTCATACTATTGTCACTTATTTTGTTCGTAGTAATTCTCAGTTCACTGACATGTTTACAAAAGCACTAGGTCGTGTAGCTTTTCTGGCTAATCTAGGCAAGTTGGGCATTTCAAAGCTTCATGCTCCAACTTAAGGGGAGTATTGGAGAAAATAAGGTTGTTATTTGTTGTTATCTTATGTTTATTATTTGTAGCTTTATTTCAAATTTATAGATAAGTTATTTATATTGTATTTTCAAATTGTGTAACTCCTTGTCACTGCTTGCCTATTTAATGACATAGCCTTGATCAATGCAAACAGACAAAAGTTATCTTAAATACAATTTCAAATAAGGATCTACGCATTTAAAAAATTTAAAATCTGCATCAACTAGCCAAAAACCATTAAAGAAATTCATAGAAGACATCACAAAAAGGCCATATGAATATGACTGCATTCACAAAGAAATAGAACTAGTTATAATTAGAGAGTATGAAATGAGACAAGACAGTAATCATGTGATTGATTATAAGGCCTAACATGTCAGTCCAAACTATACATAGCTTCCTGCTCTCGCTACAATAGTTAGGGACCAAAACCAATGAAGAGGCAGCATTAAAGGTTGGCCAGACAGTCAATACCTCCTGTTAAACTCTGGTTCTTAAATCATAATGTTGACCGAGCCTTCTGATTCTTAATCACAATATTGAGCAAGCCTTTTGCGTCTTTCTCTTCTTTTTCTTTCGCTTTGGTGGTTGGTGGCGTCAAAGACGGCTTTCATATTCTGTTATTAATAGGGGCACATGAAAACTTGCGATATAAACAACAACACAAAAAATCACTGCATTAGTGTTAAGTGAGAGAATTACACCTGCTGTGTTTTTTAACTACACTCGATGTAGGCAGTAACAATAAATATGAGTTATTATTTATTACTATTATGATACACCCACTCTTTTATCTTATTTTCATCTCTAATGAGCGACACACTCATTTGGAGTTTACATTTCATTAATTTATACCCTTGTAAAATGGTTAAACTGTACACACACACACTCACTCATTCTAATAATAGAGTTTGGAGCATTTCAGTTGTACATCAACGAAAAGATACTAACCCAATAGTTAGGGACTCCAGTGGTTAAGTTACAAGGACAGAGCTCACATGCATGTTATTTTGCGGTTACTCTTGCTCTTGTGGGGCCAACTCCTTTTCTTTTTCCTTTATCTATTTGTCACTCAAACCATGTTATTATGTATTGTGAGATTTTTGAAATCCAAATTGCACAAACTGAATGAGTTGTTATAAAACAAAAACGTCACCAACATCTACTCGAGGCAACTGATCCAAAACTTTTGGCCAATGAAAACAATGCGTGCAAACTTTTATTGAAAATTAAGGCTAGAAATACCTGTATCAATTGATATTCAGCAATTTACAATTCTTACAAAAACAATGATTAGCCAGTGTTCATCCCCAGGAAATCAGTTTTCTTAATTCTTCTCCCTTCAACCAAAGTGAAAACAAAAATCAATGGGTGGGGCTAAGAAAATTTACGGTATTTCATACCTATGTTGTAGTAATTGGTACTGCACCAGGGTGGTCCATAAAAAATTTATCTTCCAAAAGATCTGCAGATCAAATTAAGCGTTTACAATTGGCTAAAAACTGTTTTTAAGCATTATTGACCACAAAAATAAGTTTGATCATGAACTAATATCCTGGTGTTTGCCATGCATCATCCGAACACAATATAGATACAAGTCTTGTGAACTATGTCCTCCATCTATTTCCTTCTCATAAGAAACAAATCAAACTAGAATTTTCTCAACTCCACAACATTGATGCTAAACTGAATAGTTCTCTCTATTTTTGCAATAAGCATGGAGAACTGATAACATCTAATTCTTGGTAGAGATTTTAAACAAACTTCCATGAGCATTATACACTGGGGCATTGATAATGCTTTAGCATAAATAAAGAATAACTATTTATGAAAATGATAACAACAATGTTTCTTAAGACATATTCCATTCCCACACAGATCTGGAAACATATTCCATATTAATTACTTGGTGAATTGGCAAGAGGAAGGGGATGAGGCAGAACAAAGGTACATAAACTGGATTAGGAAAATATACAAATATATGGAACCTTATGTTTCAAAGTCTCCTAGAGCAGCATATCTGAATTATAGAGACTGTAACACCCCATGTGCACCCGGTGTATTATCATTAATAATATCAGAATCGCGCTTAAAACGTTATTTCAAGGCAATGCGGAAGCGATTAGACCGTATTTCTTGTTCACATTATGTATGGATTATCAAACATAGCAATACACACACAATTCAATAATCATCACAAACAACTCATCAATAAAGTACATGCCCCTGCTGATCCAGTTTATCACCACATATTCATAGGCAAATAACTAAACCATTTCACAATAGACTCAAGAGGAAATATCTTTTCATTACATAATCCCATTCTGTACAAATGTATATATATATATATATATATATACACATCAGTTCCACACCACACACGTGGTGAACAAAAGAATACCTTCCCTCACACAAGGGTATACAAGCATATACAATGCATCAAATGGGCCTATACGCCCTACAGCCCTCTACAGGGTACTAACAAGCTCCACACAACATTCAAGCAAAATGAGCTGTCTAGCTCTCTTCATGCTATCTCTATCCATGCATGCAATGTCTCCATCAGGGTCTCCTGCCCTGAGACTGCTCTTCTCTGCCAGAAGAGTCACCTGAAACATATAATCCCCACACGGGGTGAGATACACATCTCAGTAAGCTCAGGGTCCGGGGAGGTCTCTCCTCCACCCTGGCCCACTCTCCATGACACAAACATCAAGCAGTCACAACAAATGGCCTCCCGGCCCTCATAACAATATGAACAAGTCATCTTGCTTTATGTACGGCGTATCATCATCAACGCCTAACCTCAGTGTGAGACCGGAACTCACACCCGTGCCATTCCATCGGGAGCTACCCCTTACGCATGGACGCACGTATATGGTACCTCTGAGAATAGGCAATCAACCGCGACGGGACACACCTATCTCTTGGTCTTAGGGGATCATCATCACCCCGGGATCATCATCACCTATGAGCAAACCAAACTAGGAGGAATAGCCGTCTCCTAGGGAGGTCCATATCTATGTTACTGGCCAGAAGATCTAATAACAGGCATCATACATTTTGCAAGCAGAGATGCACATGCATATCATTATGAGGATGCAACAACCAAATGCATGCATCATGAATATGACCATCACTCCTCCCGGAGTGTGGTGGGGCACAAACAAGTGGGAAATCATCCCCAGGGACCAAGAACTTACCTGGCAAAGCCTAGCTCTGCAGTTCTCTCCCTGATTCGTGGCACTCGCCACTGACACCTTCGGTGTCCAGTCCTAATCAAAGCATGTATGCACAGATCATAACCAATTCAATCATACATTCAGCACTAGCATGTACATAAGTCATCTATCTTAGGGTTCATGACAGCCCAGCACACACTAGGCTTCTCTTAGACCCTCAGGGGTCTGTCACCGCTTAATCCAAGCATCTGAGTCACCATAGACTCTATGCAGTTCACATACAATGAGCTCACAGCTCAATCAAGGCTTAGAGTCACTTCCAGACTCAATATCAATTACATATAGTGAGCTTAAAGCTCCCATCAGCTCAACAACTAAATTTCCAGTTATAACTTGAATGGTCCATGTCATTCATCAGGCACCGTTCCTATGGCCTCTCAGGCACCTCACGATTACAATCAAGGCTCTTGCATGTCATATAATTATCAGTTAGTGACTCTACACAAGTCACTCATTCATAAGCAGAGCCAAGAATCAAAGTTCACCAATTCAAATTCAGAAAGCTAATCCTTTATCACTACACAGTTCTAAATAAATATCTCTACAGGACCCTGGGCTAATTCTAGCCCCAACTCAAATGGGTCATTATTCATATAAACTCCCAAATCACAAAATAATTGGGAAAACTCGAGCTTCTTACCTCAGAATCGGCAAGGATGACCTCTGGACTGTCTCTCCTGGCCCCAATGTTCTTGAATCTCCGTAGCTCCTTGCCTAGCTCAAGTTCCACAATTCCTCTGAGAAAGGAATCTCTCAACTCAAGGTTTCAAGGGGTTTGGATGAAGGATTTTAGCTTTCTAGGTGTTCCTCACAAGTTTAATGGCTAATGGAAGTGATTTTGGCTAGCAAGCAAGATTCTAGGGAGCTTGGGCACTCAAAAATGGAGGTGGGAGCTCTGAGGAAGAAGAGAAACAGTGTTTCTCTCCAGAAATCGCGTGTGGCCTTTATATACTAAGCCTCACCGACATTGCCGCGCTCCTGGCGCCACCCTGGTGCTGATGGCGCCAGAATCCAGTGCGTCTGGCGCCTTTGGCGCCACTTTGGCGCTCCTGGCGCTAGTTTCCAGCATCTGTGGTGCTCTTGGCGCCACTTTGGCGCTGATGGCACCAAAATCCAGTGCATTTGGCGCCACTTTGGCGCTCCTGGCGCCAATTTCCAGCATCTGTGGCGCTCCTGGCGCCACTCTGGCGCTGATGGCGCCAAAAATTGTGAAAAATAGCCTTCAGCTACAGTGCCACGCTATCAGCGCCAGATCCCACGCTATCAACGCCAGCTACAGTAACTGCATTTGGGGTCTTAAGTATTTCAAGAACAACTTGGCAAGAGTGAAGACCATGGTTAATCCTCTAAACTTCTTTAGAAACGAACAGAGCATACCTCCTCTTAAGTCGAAGGGACTCAACATGCAAGTAAAAATCCTTGGAGTTGTAAATGTCTTTATATAATAATTAAGCTCCTTTGTTATTTTACTTTTATGCCGTATATCTAATGCAACATTCATTAATGAGTAATTATATTTGCACATTCCAATTAATGAGCTATGGACACGTACTACTCATTTTCTTATTTCTTTCTTTTCGCATCATACCATTGATGTCATATTTACATTGCTCTTTATTATCTTCTTTTTTATTTCTGTTTGGGTGTCTATGCCCATGAATTATTTTCCATTTATCAATATAACTTAATTAATATTATGTGTATATATGAAATGATTTAGATGACTTATGTTGACTATCATTGCTCAATTAAGTTCGCATATAAGATATTCATATCTAAGAAAAGGAGAGAGTTTTTTTTTTTTTTTTTTTTCTCAACAAAATGTAGATGAGATGTGACACTCGAAAGTACAAATTTTCTTATTTATATACACCTTCGGTGAGAATGAAGCAAACACCAAGGGATCTTGTCTCGTGTAACCAAGGGAGTATAAACTAAAAGCCCTTTGCTTACCTCGTCACTAGGGGAGCAAACCGCAAGCACTACCTGAGCAAGACTCTGTTTGGCATCATATTCTCCTCTCAAATAAACTAGGATCCTGTTGTGGACCAACCCCAAATCAACACGATAGAAGCATCAACCTCACATAACAACAACGAAAATAGGAACATTAACAAAGATAGCATCAACCCACCATAAAACCCAATCCCTAACTTAAAACGCAGCACACAAACAACACAACCCCCAAAATCGAAACGCTACAAGCTCCCAAGCGAGCCATAATTTCGCACACCATCTCAGAGGTAGAAAGAAAGAAAGCAATTTCAGAAACCCAAAACCCCAATTTGAAAACGCACAACACACCCAACAAGCCCACACCAATTTTAGAGCATCATAAACCCCTAAATCAACAGGCAGCAACACCCAAACAAACCATGAACAGTCCCAAACGCAGCTTTCCCCCAAATCAAAACAACCCCAAAATGCTAAAGCAAAGTGACAAAGGAGAGAAGAGGACATGCAAATCCAAAATGTCATTGTCTTCCTCCTTCAAACTATGAGACAATTTTGATATAAAAAAAAAAAAAAAAACAGATTGCAAAAAATTTAATCAAACTGTCATACCAATAACCCTAAATAGTAACATTACCATTAAATCAACCTCATTTCAGCAAAATTATAAGTCAAATGAACAAGTATAAATTTTAGAAACCAAATGAATTTATTCCAATCAAATTTTAACTCACAAAATCACTTGAATTAACTCAATCCATATCAACAATAATAACATTTAAGTCTAAATATATTTTAAAACAAAAAGAAAATGGGTGTAATTTCTTTAAATCTCAAAAGATATTTGTCTAGTTTAGTCTTAAAAATACATTACTAGTCTTTTTCTGATAAATTATTATAAATGATGTAAAAGATTGTTTGAAAGATTAAATGACATTGTGAAAATCATAATAAAAAAACAAAAATAATTTCTCAATTTTTGGTATCCATGACATTGGTGTGACGAATTTATCAATTTTGTTGATAACTAATATCCACTAAAAAATTGAATAATAATCTTTAATAGAGTCTTTTCTCTCAATTATATTTTTTTTTATTCACAAGTTTAAAACTCAATACCTTACTTAAGACCAAGTGCATTATTACTCAAACCAATCATTTGTTGATAAAATAATTTCTCATTTATCATAAAGAAAAATGAGTTTTATAAGTTTTAAAAATTACCAATAATTATTATGTAACTGATAAATAACTGAATTTTAAAAACTGGCGTCAACATGTAATTTAGTTCACAATCAATTAAAAAATACGATGCATTAAATTGTTTGGTGTAGTAACTTACAATCATTTAATATCTTGAGCAATATTATTACCGATAAGTAGCCATATTCGTCATAATATGTAGCCATGTTCGATAAGAAAAATTTAAAAATACAAACAATATTATTAAATTTACATATTGGAATATATTCTGGTACTGTAACAACCAGACACTGTAGAATGTGCATGCATCTGCACTAGCTTACCCGTTGACAATATACTTTAAAAACAAGAGAGGGCCATGCTTATCATATTTAGATTTTGCACTCATCAATTACATACGTCATCCCGATTGAGCACTTTTATTAATTTATAGCTGCATTATGTAATTTTCGACAACAAAGCTTGGTGAATCTATTCGTTGTCTCTAGGTAGATTAAGAATCTGCTCATTCTTAACAAATCATATGGTCCTTTTCAGTCAGAAAAAACAAGAATGTTTCCAGATGATTATTTGTTTAATTATCTCTCTTACTCTTCCCTTGCTGATAGTTATCATCAATAAGAATTATGTTGATTAAAGAAGTTGTTTAATTATTATTTTGTGATATTAATACAGTATACATTTCATTAAGCATAAATATACTAATCTACCTCATAAGAACAATTGTTCCCATTATCCTCCGCGCGCTTAAATCCGCCACTGAATACAATGAATGATTGTCATGTATGCCTTTTTTGCGAACTTTGAATGAAAATTAAATAATTTTGCATATTATCCAAGTTTTTGTGTCCAAGTTGGACTAAAAACTGTTAGACAAAACAATGCGGCATCACAAGAGAAAGCGAAAATGCTTTCTGATTATAAATGAAAAGGTTCTGTTAAGGAATATTTTAATAAAATTTGTTCAATAAAAAAATATTAAATAAAATTATTTTGAATATCTTTCAGAGTTGATATAGTTTTTTTTTTTTGCTTTTTTTTATATTTCTTATCAGAATGCTGTACATGTTTTTGTTTTGCAGACTAAATTATACTCCTAAGAATACTATTTATGAGAATATTATTCTCATCAATATGTTTGATAACTGCTTAATATGTTTTGTTTTTAATTAAAAAATAGATTAAAGTGAAAGTGAAAAATTATTTTAGACAATAACTCTTATTTTCATGGAAATATAATATTTTCACCTATTTACATGAGCGGAGAAATCTTGTGTAATATATATTTCTGAAAATAGTTTTTTTTATAACTTATACTAAACATGAGAATGGTCCAATCCGAGAATAATTTTTTATGACTTAAAATAAACACACTAACAAAAAAAGAAGTACCACTGAAAGAGTATATTTAAGCTACATTCGTGTTGTCGTTGCGTTGAAAAGGTGCTGAAACCCACTAAGCTAGCGTGGTCTTAGTGGTTTCTCTTTTGGTAATTAAAACTTAATAATTGGAGTACTCATCATTAATTGTCCATGATGCATGAATGAAATCATGTAGAAAAACTGGTAGAAAATGAAACACTTATGGCTGCAGTGCGTTCTCTTATTCTAAATTCTTAAGGTATTATATTTTTAGTTCATGCTCCTCTCAACAATGGTAGCTTTGTTTGACTATTTGACCCACACCCGTTTTTGTCGTTACTTAGTTTCTTTTGAACTTGAAGAGTATGCTATAGGCTGTAGTTAAGTGCCACTTGAATCTTTTGCTGACTAAGGAAGGATCTTGAGCAAAGAATTTATCAACGTGCCCGTCAAACTTTGTTTGAGAATATATCTCACTTTAGCCTAAAAATCATTATCTAACAGGAACTATCCTACATTCCTACCATTTTTGACGATATATTTTAAGCTTTCTTTATAATTTGGGAGAGATCCATTAATCCAATATCTGTTAGTTAAAAAAGAATTAGAATAATAACCGTACAGGGGCGGCTAATTATACCAATAAATTATCACTGCTTCGTATTAGGTTCTAGGGGTATTTTCTTCATGTTATAATTTAAAATATCATTATAATAATATATCACTACAAAAAAAAGCTACACTAACTTTTTTTGTGTGAATAAAAGCTACTCCAACTTGGTTAACAGAATATCTAGGTTCCGGGAGTATTAAATGATAACTTTTCTGTATTGTTATGATGTATTAATGAAGTATACTAATTTTTTACACAAGAAAAAATATTTATCAATAATATATTATTAGCATACAGTCACAATGTTTTATATTGCAATTCGTGGGTTGGGGTCTAGCCGTCCAGACCCCTTCCTTTTAAAAAATAAAAATTACAGTTCAAATATTGTTTCTTCGACAAAGGTCATAAATTTTGTTTGGATCATCAAACATAGGTGTATCATAATTGAAGTATCATTTATTTAAACCAAGCCAACTTAATTATAATATTGACCTTTAGTGTGTGATTTACTGGATAGAATTTTAATTTTTATTAAAATTAATGCCAAATTAAAACATCTATGCCTAAACTTTAAATTTGCTGTGTTCTTTTTGGTGAATTCGATCGGGGCGGTTCTACATAGACAGTAGGGGGCAAATGCCCCCATAATTTTTTTTTTTTTTACTTAAATATATTTTAATATTTTTTTTTGCTCTATTAAAAATAGATGTTGTATCTATAGTATAATATTTTAAAAAATAATGTAAAAAAGTTATTACAAATTAATACTAAGTTACTCATTTTATCCTTTTAATTTTTACTTTTTTAATTTCTCTAATACCCTTTTAATAAAACATATATTATTTTTTGTCTCAATATTGTAGACTATTTCTTTGTTTCCACAAAAAAAATTGATTCCGCCACTCATTTAAAGTTACTTGTTCTTAATATGTACTACCCTTGTTAATTTAAATGAGACTACTATACGTGTGTGAATTAAAATGAGACAATACGAAAGATAAAAAAAAAATTAAATTATAGATGTTTGTCATCATAAAAATAAAAACAAAAAACATTAGGACCAAGATATATATAGTCTCACACTATGGTATTGATCAGAACAAACGATGATTAGATGAGTTTAATAATAAAAAAAAAAACTAATAGTATTTACTAATTGTTGCATCTATGAAATGAAAAATTAAACAAAATTTAAAGCAAAATGATATAAATTGTGCTAGTATCATGTGGGTTAGAAAGCATCTAAGAAGCATCATCTTAGCCCATGCAAACTAGATGGTTTGAATGTTCTTCGTTTGATGATTTTGAAGACACGCTTCTGCCTACGTTTACCTAGCCTGGTGCTTTACTTGGTGGGTTTTGCTCTCATTTATTCTTGCTATTCAGATTTATTTATTTTTTGTGTGCAGAATTACGAGGCATGAAGCTAGCTATTGGCATTGCATCATAATGGTTTTGGCGCTCTCTTTGGCTTGAATCAGACTGGCAGCTGGTAGTCAATGCTTTTAACTGCATTGACTTGGTGCCTTGGTCCCTTTGGAATAATTGGATTATTGCTTTGGTTTGCTGTAATGAGATGTCTTTTAGAGTTTTTTTTTTTTTTTTTTTTTTTTTTTTTTTTTTTTTTTTTTTTTTTTTTTTTTTTTTTTTTTTTTTTTTTTTTTTTTTTTTTTTTTTTTTTTTTTTTTTTTTTTTTTTTTT
>PYAF01000949.1:810456-828171 GCA_007407185.1 Glycine tomentella | reverse complement strand
AGGCATGTTGCACAGCACCATTTTGGTAAATAAGCCCCCCCGCTGCACCAGAATTGCAAATAGTTTCGAAAGCGCACCTTATCGGTAAATATTTTTTAAAAAAACACCCTTTTGGTTCTTTTGCCGTGGTTCTGTGTTAACTTTTACTTTGAACTAATTTACTTTTAATGGTACTGCAGTCACATTCTCATACTAAAATTGGTTATTGTTGTGATTGAAAGGAATAGGATACCAACTATCCTTAAATTACGTAGGTGTTACAAATATACTAAGATGAAAAACTTTTCCTACGTACTGATCGTCCAGTCCCATTTAACGATCTCACTTTCTCACATTACATTAATTAAGATGAAAAAATAATAATGATATATACTAATTATAAAAACAATTAAATAAATTAAAATTTAAAATTAGAAGTAACAAATAAATAAAATTAAAATATATTGAAAAATAAAAAGATAACGACTCTAATAAAATGTATGGAGTTCATCTTAATTAACGGCGCCTTGAACTTGGTATTGTGGTGCGCCTTCAACTAATTTTTATGAAAGGACGTTATTTTTATATCAATATTATGATAAAATGGTTAAAAAAAATATAGGTCCTCAATTTGCAAAACGTGACAATTAATTTATCTCTCACTCTCTTAACAAAATATCTTAGTCACCGCATGCACTTGTCTTCTCCCGAGTTAATTGATATCTAATCATAAAATTTCACCCACAAACAATAAAAATAACCATCACGAGTAATTTTAGTTTTTTATTTCTTCATGTTAATATAATTTTAATTGTAATTTGTAGGTACTTTTTCTTTCATGTTTGCATCGTCATCACGAGATTCATTATTGGTGATTGATAAAGACCATCATTATAAGTACGAATGTCTTTCATATTTTTTTTGGACTCTTTTTTTTTATGAGTGCTTTTATAACTTGTTTTATTGTATTAATGACTCTTGTTTTATATAAAATTAATGTTCATTATGAGTGAACCTTAGTTTCCTGTTTGAGATTCAATACAATGATTCTTCCGGACAATTTGGAGTACTTGTTGTATTGAATCTTAAATTGTCCATTTGGACAGTTTGGGAAGAGTCATTTTTTTATAGTAGATTCATACGTATAGATTAACTTTATTTTCTTAAATTTGATGAAATTTAGGTATAGTGCATTTCACTTTATTCTTCCGATGCATACTTGATTGGGGTGAAATTTATGTCACCGCATTCATATCGTGTAGTTGGAGATCAATGCGAAATGCTTACAAAATTTTGTCAAATTTAAGAAAACAAAGTTAACATTTACGAATGAATCTATTGTAAAAAAATGTCTTCCTAAATGGGATAGGGTCACACCTTTAACGAAAAAAGTGAGGTTTTCATGCATGGAATAACTTTGTGACTATCACTGAGTTATTAATTAGATGGATCGAAGTTGGATGAATGCAAGTCGCATGAGGTTTACATATTGTACAGACATGAATTTGAAGAAATGCATAAATTCCACAAGTGTGGGGTATCACGGTACAAAGTGAAGGATGACGAATGTAGTATTGACGAAAACACAAAGAAAGGCCCCCAGCGAAGGTGTTGTGGTATCTTCCGATCATTCCTAGATTTAAGCGTCTGTTAGCTAATGGAGATAACACAAAAGACCTTACATGGCATGTAGATGAGAGAAACTACGATGGAATACTCCGTCGTCCAGCTGATTCCTCCTAGTGGAAGAAGATTAATTGTTTGTATTCGGATTTCGGCAAAGAGGCAAGAAATCTTAGGCTTGGACTTGCAACTGATGGAAAGAATCCTTATGGCAGTTTAAGCACTTAGCACAGTTTGTGGCTTGTTTTGCTAGTAATTTATAGCTTGCCTCCTTGGTTGTGCATGAAGAAAATACATGATGATGTTTATGATGATGTCGGGCCCAAGACAGCCAGGAAATGACATCAATGTTTATCTTAGTCCTTTGATTGAAGACTTCACAAAGTTGTTGGACGAGGGGGTTGCCGTGTTTGATGGGTATCAAAATGAGACATTGAAGTTGCATGCAATGTTATTTTGTACCATTAATGACTTTCCAGCATACGAGAATTTTAGTGGTTACAATATTAAGGGCCATCATGCATGCCTTATCTGTGAAGAAGACACGAGCTACATACAACTTAAACATGGAAGAAAAATAGTATACACTCGACATTGATGTTTTTTGAAACCTTATCACCTTTACCGGTGTTTGAAAAAAGCTTTTAATGGAAGCCAAGAGCATAAAAGTGCACCGATACTGTTAACTCGTAAGCAAGTTCTTGAGCGGGTTGAGGACATCAATACTATATTTGGAAAGACTCAAAAGAAGCTCATAAGTAAAAGTTGCATACAGAAGAAGAGGTCGATATTGTTTGATCTTTCATACTGGTCTGATCTAGATGGTAGACATTGTATCAATGTTTTGCATGTGGAGAAAAATGCATGTGGCAGTGTCATTGGCACGCTTCTTAACATTCAAGGCAAGACAAATGATGGTTTGAATACTCGTCAAGATCTAGCTGAGATGTGTATACGTGACCAGTTACATCCAAGGTCTGATGGTAAGAAAATATACTTGCCTCCACAATGTCATACTTTGTCAAGAAAGAAGAAGACAAGTTTTTGTCAGTGTATGCGTCATGTCAAAGTGCCACAAGGATACTCTTCAAATATTAAGAGCCTTGTGCAGCTGAAAAATATGAAATTAGGTGACTTAAAGTCTTATGATTGCCATGTCTTGATGCAACAAATGTTAGCCATGGTGATTCGAGACATTTTGCCCAACAAAGTGAGGTATGTCATAACTCGCCTGTGATTTTTCTTCAATGTCATTTGTAGCAAAGTCATTGACCCTGTAAAGTTATATGACTTGAAAAACGAGGCTACCATTATCTTGTGTCAGTTGGAGATGTATTTTCCTCCTTTATTTTCTGACATCATGGTTCACTTAATTGTTCATCTGGTGAGGGAAATTAAACTGTGGTCCCGTTTATTTAGGGTGGGTGTACTTAGTTAAGCGATACATGAAGAGGAACATGACTACAAGCTCCCATCCTCCTCCTGAGTCAACACCTTATCTGTCTATGTCGAAGAAGATTAGAAAAGCAACACGACTGAGATCATTGGCTACCAGACCCGTCGGTGTCGAGAGACCAGTGGTTCATGTGGACCTGCCACTAAGAAAGCTTATGGTCCCCACAAAAAGAAATTAAGGACGTATTTTGGGATCATTGCTCGGGACAAGGTGGATGTTACAATCGGTAACTTGAAAGAAGTTCCTGCAGCTCAAAAGGATTTGATTTAGGAGGACATTCATGTATTTGAATTAAATGTTGAAAGTTAATGTAATTGGTTGTACTAAAAATCGTAAAAATGTTGCATGTACACTGATCAACGTTGAAATGTATTTTTTATGTCGCAGGTTAAATTTGATATTCCAGAGGCGTCTGACCAAAGGACGAAGAAGAAAATCCTTAAGACAGTAGGAAAGCAATTAAGTTAGATTGACCTCCAAATGGGCACTGGCACAAGGCAAGGAGGAGGATGACGATACTATCTATGAGAAGTACGGTGTCAAGAAAGAAAAGTGGAACCAATTTTGTCAGAATCATAGAAACCCTTCATGGGAAGTTAGTTGACTTGCATTGTTTATGAATTTGACAATTATGCATTATTTTCAACGGCATTTTGTTGACAAGTTTCTGTCTAATTGTTAGAATTAAGGCTCAAGCCATCCAGAAGCTAAACACTGCCTTTCACGTGTTGTCTCGTGAGGGTTATGATTTATTAAAAGAAAAGTTATTGAAGGAAAAACAAAAGAAACGATTGGAGGAAGCAACCTAATCTGGGAGCACAGAAATAATCGTTCATCCTCTTTCTCCCACGTGAAGTGGAAGATGACTCGCACTAAAAAATCAAGAGAGATGACATCGGAGGTGGCACGTGAAATTGTAGATAGGGTTATAAGTTAATTATTTGTCTCAACAATCATTAATTAAATTCGTAAACTCATGCAATATTTTGTTCATTACAGGATACCCAGGAAGAGCAGTGCACACAGGGTAGCTTTGTCGCTCATGGACGTCAGGACGTACTAACTGCTACCATTGGGCGACCATAGCACTCTGGTCGTGTCCGTGCTGCTGAAGTCGGTGTGACAATCAAATAGTACTTTGGACCAGCTTCAGCAAGCTCTCGCACGTCTACGTCAATGAAGCCGGAAGACTTGGATCAATTGCAACAGAATATCAAGGACGAGCTAAAGCAGTCAATCACTAAAAAAGTGACTCGACAACTAATGTTGTCATTCAGCCAAATGTAGTCTTAGATGCAATCCAAGGTATTCATATCAGGTATTCATATCGCCTCCTGAGGTTGAGGTTGGTCATTCTGCTGCCCGTGTCAGCACGAAGGAAAGTTGTGTCGATCTCTCGGGGCAGGACCCAGGCACGGGTACATCAGACATATGTGGGTTGTTTGTTGATTACAATCCTCCCCGCCTAGTTGACCTTGGAAGAGTTTGTGAGGGGTCCAAAATCGTGCACAACGTCCCTTTGGCCAATGATCAGGTTAAGGTGGGTGTTGAGAAAATTCGAGATACTAATGCTCGCATCCCTGTATCCATTGAAGAGGTGGGGCAGGCCCTTAACACCTTCCTTGCTTGGCCGACGCATCTTTTACAACCTATTTTAAAAAAAGGTATTTCCTTTTTGTTGTGTTTATTTATCATTTAAAAAGGATTTGTTACATATAAAGTGTTGACTATCATTGACTTATGTTGTCAATTGTGTAGGATAAACAAGGACCTGAGGGACCGACGAAACTTGTACATAAGCTGGAACCTAATGATGATCACCTATACCATATCGCATTGACGATTCCCAAGCTTTTCCTTAGGCCTATGCAAGTGTCTTGTGATACTACTATGTTTGGGGTGTATAATAACGACGTCCCCTTGTACATAAAGCATGAAGATATTTCTGAAATAATACACAGTGGTCATGTCTCAAAATCTTCGTTTTACAACTGTGGATTATGTAAGTCACTTTACATTATAGTCCATTACATAACTAATTGTTTTAAATTAATGCATAATTTACTTCTCTGTAACAAAATAGGCATATGAATGACTTAAGTCTGCAATCGGATATTGCCTTTCTGTATGGATTCCTTGAGCCACAATCCATACAGAGATCTGGAAAATCATAATTTGAATCCAAATACTATATTAAGAAATGGATGCAGAGTTCACAGAAACATGTTTACCTAGTAGCGTACTTGAATGGTTATGTAAAATTGTACAAATCAATTTAAATAATGTATACACTGATAACTTAAGGTTATCCAATGCATTGCACATTGGCAACTAGTGGTTATATGTCCTAAGGACAATGATGTTGTGTGGTTCTGTTCGTTGCACAATAAGCTTGTTAACTACTTGAAAGGAATCATTAACAGGTCAGTTGTAATTTGTAAGTATGGTTGGCAAAGTGGGCCAGCCCACCAAAAACAGGCCTGGCTGGCCCAAGCCCACCAAAAATATGGGCCGGGCCGAGCTGGCCCACTTTTGTAAAGTGGGTTGGAAATGCTAGCCCGCCCCACTTTAAGGTGGACCAGCGGGCCAACCCACGTAAAAAGTAAAAAATAAATAAGAAAAGTTAAATTTTTTAAAAATTACCTTCATAAACACCATTTTTGGCTAGTTAACTGAAAAGAAATATTTATGGCTAGTTAACTGAAGAGAAATATTTATATACATGGTTTTATAAATCACACAAACATTGTTGAATTATAAACCATCCAATTATCTATCAACCTAAAGCAGACAAGTAATTGCAAACCATCATATGGCTTCACTGAATATTTATATACCAAATATGCCCCAGCTATAAACATTGTTGAAAAGCATAATGAAATTTTCACTCCATTACATGTCCTATAGAAACAATGAGTTCACAATTCAATATTTTATGGTTATAATAAGCAACAATCCCTGAATCCATTATACACTATAATAATAGTTAAAAACGAAAGTATATGTAACAAAGTACATGAATGTTCCACTTTTATGGGCAAGACAACCGAGCCATGAAGCTAGTTAGGAACAAAGTACATGAATGCTCCACTGCTCAGGGTCTTTGTTTTCTGGATTAGTGATTCCAACACAAGCTATGTTTAACATTTTTCTTTGAAAATTGTAATCTTCAAAACAATTTGACATTTAACATAAATGTAAGAAAAAAAGGCTGGAGCCAACCTAAGAAAATAGGAAGGCTATGCTAATTTAAGTTTATTTCATTAAGTGTTTCAAAGAAAATGACTTATCTTGTTTTGGTTTTTTTTTTTAAATCAAACCATCTCAGCAGTGTTTAGAATTGGTTAAGTGAAATAAAGATAAGAAGATGACCATCTTAAACAATAGCTTGCAATAAAGAGGTAATGTTCCCATCAAGTTAAATGTCACTTTATCTCTGTTAAATAATCATTATAGAACTGGTATAAAAGAGTTTACAAAAAAAGACCATAGAAGGAGTTGAAGAGAAAAACAAGTACCACTTCCAACGATAGACATGTCAACACTTCCCAGAATTTGCTCCTTCCATTTTCTCAAACTTACATCATCCTTTGAATACAAAAGAAAAAGAAAAAAAAGCTTTCATCAAAAGCCAGCTGCAAAACCAAAGGGTTTGAAGAAACATTTGGAAAAAAACATCATATAGCAAACATATGACTCTACAAGTTTGACCTGTCAAACATTGAGTACCTCAGAGAATTAAAGCTTTGCTTGTACTATCATTTTCATTTGAAAGACATATCCTTTACTAACACAGCAACTAATGGTATCTTCAAGCACTGATTTCCTATAAAGTCTACAAAGAACAACAAAAAATCACTCTCAAACATGGGAACAGGGGAGCAACCAACACTCGTGAAATTCAGAAATGGCTAACACCAATTATCAAGCTTTATACCTAAAAGTATTTTCCATTTTCACAAACCTGTCAAATTAGTAAGCCTAGTCTCATCTGTTCCTTCCATCACGTTCTCTCCGACACCCCCATCTCCTCCTTATTCGCGACGTCACCTGCGCCTCCTTCCGCTCCGATGCCCGCCTCCTCGTCGCCTCCGACCTCTCTAGCCTCGTCCAGGTCTTCGACGTCAAGTCCCGCACCGTTCTTTGCCGCCTCAAGTCCCACTCCTACCCCATCCGCTTTGTCCACTGTCCCGCCTCGATAAGCTCCACCTCATCTCCGCTGGCGATGACTCCTTGGTCAAGCTTTGGGATGTCGTCGAGTTCCTTGGCCATAAGGACTACGTCAAGTGCGGACTGCGGAGACTCCTCCCTGTGAATTCTGAAATCTGCTACTCTCTCCATCTCTCAGCCACTCATTTTCACTAAATATCTTATATCTAACTATCTTTAAGTATTTTAGTATTTTTTGTTGTTGGGCTGTTGGCCCTCCGGGCTGGCCCGGTCCTGGCCCAGTCCTGGCCCGACCCGTTAATTCAATGTGGGTTCAAAATCTTAGCCCGACTGGCATTTTTTCGTGGGTCAAATGAAATGGCCCATCGGACCAGGCCTGTTTTGCCAACCCTATTTGTAAGACATCAATATGTTAATTGTACAATTTGAAGTGATTCAACGATACTCAAGGAACTAAATCCAAGGCTACTGCTAAATGGATTGCAGTTAAAGTAAGTCATTTAAATAATGGTTAGTGTCTTCAAAATTACATGAATTACTATGTACACTAATTTTCTATTTAACTTTGAATATGTTATTAAATTTAGTGTAATAACAAAGAGGAAGCACTGAGTGTGGCTATTATGTCATGCATTGGATGTTAACGATAGTACAAGGAGGTTTCAGGGATAACTGAGAGATGATAATTGTTTACTTCAAAACTAATTTTATTTGTTATACTTATTAAGTTATTTTTTATTGTATCATGCAATATTTTACTGATCAAAGACCATTGGAACCGAGAGATTGATAGGATCTGGTTGAAGGTACAACCAGTCCTTAGCCACACCATCCAGAGAGAATGGAAATGTCTTTATCTTCACATAGTCCTCATGAATGTTATGTGGTCGCATGGTGGAACACACAACATGAAACTCCTTAAGATATTTATGTGGATCTTCACCTGCAAGACCATGAAACTTTGAAAGCAAATGAATTAGTCCAGATTTTAGTTCATAACTTACCTCTGTCTTAGGATATTGAATACACCAAGGTTGATAAACAACATCAGGTTTACCTAATTCCTTAAGAGTTCAATTGTTGTCAGCCATTGTATCAACAATAATTTTAGAATTAGAATGTTTCAAAATCAGAAACAGATGTTCAGAAATAAAATGTTCAGAATGCACTATACTATTATCCAAAACTACACTTCTATTATCTATGCTCAAATTGTGAAATGTCCTATCTATCTCATGATCATATGAATGCAAGTCACCTGGTTTGGACCAAGTCATGCACAGTTCAACTTGTCAGTGATAAAAATCACATAAATAACAAACAACTATTCTATTATAACATTATTCACAATATTTGCTGAAATGATATAGAAAATGGAAAATTGACCCAAATAATTTAAAAATAAATCAAAAACCCCACAGTAAATGTCTAAAATCATTTTTGAATTTTGAATTGTTTTTGGTTTTGAATTTAAAAATAAAAAATAAAAAATTACCAAAGTAAATGTCTAAAAATCATTTTTTGATTTTTGAATTTCTTTTAATCTATATCTATCTTCTTCTATCTATATCTATCTTCTATCTATTTATCTATCTATCTATCTATATATATATATATATCTTCTATTTATATCTATCTATATTTATATTTATCTTTTTCTATCTATATCTATCTTTTATTTATATCTATCTATATATATTATCTAGAAACAATTTTTTTTGTAGACAAATGCAATTATATTATACTAATATCAATTGTACATATACTATTATCCAATTATGAGTAGATTAAAGTTGACAAATAATGAACTGTATCCCCAGCAACAACACCAGTTTTGATAACGACTGTCCAATCGCTACAAAATAAATAAAACTAAGATAATTATGTAGCACAAGATTAACCTAGGTCGCCTTAGATATACATTCCAATTTGATTCTTGACTTAATCCACTTAAAAGCAATAAGGGGTTTATCAAACAGTTTGCAGACAATGAACAAAAATTACATAAACACAAACAAGAATTGAAGAAAAATGCATAAACTCACAAAATTGATAAAAGATGTTATAAAACATATTCAAGAATATCAATCCAATTCACCAAACCAAGCAATGCAAATTATCATAATTCTCAAATAATGATCATATTATGAAGGTTCATTCAATATCATTAGAAGCAATTCAATCGAATCAACTCTTAAATCAATTGAAATCACAAACCAGATTGAAATATCATCCAAACAATCTATGATTAAAATTCAAAATTAGGAAATAAATATTTAATCTAATTTGTTTTCAATCTTAAACATATTCATAATCATGAAAATCAAAAAGAGGATTGAAGAAGAAGATGAACATTCACACATAAATTAGAATATCAAACCAGAACCCAAATTCTCCTTACTTAGACTGGGTCCTTTGATTGATTGATTGTTTAGCCTTCCATGATCATCATCAGTGGAAAAGCCACAAAATTTGTGCAATAAAATAGAATAACAAAGATGAAAGAAAGAAGTAAAATAAAGAACAATTGAGAGAAAAAGAAAGAAAAGATTTTAATTATGAAAACTTGCACAAGAAGCTATAAATTCTATTTTTGTCCGTTAATAACTCCTAGCTACACTAGTATATAGTGATTGAACATAATGAAAGGATGGACTTTGATTAGACCCATCTAAACTAACTAATTATGTTAATTACATAAATCAAAATCCAAACTCACAGTCCAAAACTCAAGTCCAGAGGTTCTAACTTCCAAACCTAATTTGACCCTCAAACTGACAGAATTAGCCCATGCTTATCTCTGACAAAATTGTATCTCTTTTCCTTAGCTTTCTAAGGACTACTCATATTTTCTATTTGGAGTTCTGCAGAATCTTATAGGTCCTACACAAGGAAGATAGGTCAAGTAAGCACAAAATCCGAAAATAAGCAATCGTTATCAATTAAGTTCAATTATTTGCCTAAGACCAAAACTGAGTTAAGTAAAAAAAAATTAAGAATCTAAGAGAAGTCAAATAAGCTAAGAAGAATAGAAAAATTATACTAAAATCTCTCAGTCTGTATTATGTTAACATCGATTTTTAAAATCGAGGTTAACATTGATACTTTCAACGTCGGTAGTTTTAACATCGATTAAAAACCGATGTTGAATCTTAATTTTCTAGTAGTGTCTATTACATATTACGTATTTATTTTGTATTAATATATCATTATTTATATTATTTATTATAAATATGTTACTATTTTGTTTTTAGACCCTTTAAATTTATTAGTCTTCGTTATTTGTTTCTTTTTAGTCTTTTTATAATATATATTTTAGTCACTTTTTGATTATTAGACATTCCATGACGTCGTCTCATGCTGATGTTAGCAGTCTTTAACCACATCAATTACCAGTATAATTTTTTTACAACAAAGACTAACAATAAAAAAATTTCAAGAGGGATTTTTTATATAATAAAATTATAAAGATTAAAATTAGAAAACAAATAAATTATAAGAATCAAAAATATATTTATGCTTTTCAAAACCAATATATAACATTTTGTAATCAAACCAGGTAATATAAGATATGGACACCATACCTATTGTTTATATTAGCATGTTATTAATATAGATATTTATCAAATTTTTTGATAAATAATCTCTGTTAAGCAACTTAGTTGATCACTTATAGTAGAGTCTTTTCTCTTAATTATGTTTTTTTTATCTACAAAATGTGAATTCAATGCTTAAATTAAAGAGATCAAATTTATATAACCGACTTCGTTTATTTATAGCAAAATAACAAAAATGCCACTGCCTATGAAATCAACGTTATCGTCGACAGTTTTCGTAATACCCGTCGTCGTTTTTAACTTCATATTTACGACAATGCCACCGCGTAGCATACTATGACGGTTTCCATACAACCGTCATCGTATGTGCGTCGTGAAATGCTATATTTGTAGTAGTGCCACCAACTTGTTGGTAGACACTTCACCTATTAATAATATTAGTTTAACTCTCTCCTTTTTATTCAATATTTGTTTTTTCTGTTGACTAAAACAAATACTTTTCCGCAATATTTTGTACATTTTTATAACTAAAAAATAGTTTGTGTTCTTTAAATAATTTAGAAAAACATAGAGTTAAATTCAACTTTTTTCCCCGTAAGGTAGATAGCTTTAACTTTATCCTATTAAAATTAGCATGCTGCACAGAAGATTTATTGCACGTGTTTTAGCATAAAAATATATAATATAATGTTGCATGCAATAATTCTGAAAAAATACTTTTTAGGCAACCTTGAATTGTTTACAACTTGAGAGAGAAAGGAAAAAGAAGAAGAAATGATTGATTTAATTAATAATGTAATATGATAGGAAAAGAGAGATAGAGAGAAAAAATTATTAAATATTTAAATATTTTTATTATCAAAATATAATCACTCTCATAATACTTATACTTTGTCGAGATTAGGGAGCAGTGAAACCAGTGGTGGATCCACTCATTAGGTCCTAGGTATGGGGTAATTGTCTTCACAAACTAAATTTTTTTATTTGAATATATTTAATAAATATTTTTTTCCATAAAAAAGTAAATCTTGCCTGGTCCCCACAAGATAATTTTTTAATAAGATAAATATAAATAATTGTAAAAGATAAAATACAGAATATATTGATATTAATTTTACTATTTTAAATTTTTATTATCATTTTTAATAAATGTTGTATAATTTTTTGTTTTAAAAAATATTAAACTATTTTTGGTCTTCTCTAAAAAAATATTTGGATCCGCCACTCAGCGAGACCCTTTTAATTTGTATAATTGAGTAATTGTTTGGAGAGGAAAAAAAGAACAATAATAATAAAAATATATCGTTTAATGTATTCGATCCAGCTTGCTTTTGTACAGAGATGATCCGTTATATCATACTATATATTCTTTTAAGATACTTATTTTTTATTTATTTGATATCAGTGTAACTATCACACTAGGCTTTGCAGTAGTACTTAAAGAATTATGGAATTAATATTTAGTCAAATTTAATCACACCTAAAATTTATCATTCTTTCTAATAATATATTTTGCGGAGAATTGAATTCAAATTTTTTCTATAAATATTACATGCATTATCAATTAAATTACATTCATTAAATAACATGATACTTGTTTTAATGTGACACAGAGAATAAGTGAGTGGAAATTAGAAAAACAAAAGCATCGATTTTTAGTCACTTTTACTGAGAAAACGTTTTGAAATAGCTGCCATGGTTCCCAATAATTGTGCTTCTATATTTTTATTCTTCAATCATTATCACCAAATCATTATTTGGTATCTAGGTACTCTAGAACGGAGGAATCGTTAGATATACGTGATTTTCTAGCAATTAGGTCGCATTGATGCACATCATTTCTATATAATACCTCTGTACATTAATTTTTTGCTCGAAATTAACTTTTGTGAATTATAACATGCATGCATGTCTGTGGATCCCTTGTCATTTGTCTTTGAAAAAAACATGAGTCAAACATAAAGAAATAATAGAATATGACGACAAGTATCAAGATTTCTTATTATGTATAGCTTCAAATTTTCCAGAACCTAGGGTAGTGACATTTGTAGGTGATGTGTATCAATATCTTCCTAACGTTCAGCGGGTACACAAATGCATGAAGATTGAGATGACAGCCATATTCTAGCATGTGACAGATTCAATGGCTTGGACTAAAATACAGAGTCCAGCTCATTGTTATTCATATTTTTGGTGAAAGACACAGACAGACACAGCCTCATGGTGACCTTAATAGTTCAATATAATGGCTTGGTGATGGGACATTGCACAGCCCCATTTTCTTCTATATGCCTCTTTTTTTCTCGTGATATATACAATGTTTTTTTTATAAAAGGTAAATAGTTTTTTTTCTTAAATATGTAGAGTATTAATAAATTCATCTTTAAAAGATAAAAATTCAAATTTTAATCTCTAAAAGTATAAAAGTGTGACAAATTCATTCATATATTAACTTATGTTAGTTACCGTTAATGAAATAATTTGCATGTAACATAGGAACAAAAATGTCAATAAGTTTCTACTGAATCAAAATGTTAGTAAGTTTCTATTATACTAATTTATCAGGTCCCAATTTTTGTTTCATTTAAGGATAAAATTTAATTTGATTTTCATCTTTCTCCCTTTATTCTATTGTTGCAAGTATAACATTACAATAAATACTTAAAAAATAGGGAAACAAATATAAGTTAAAACAAACATAATAATAAACATAATATTGATTAATAAGCATAATTTGTCTGTTGCTCTGAAATTTCTAATGTGATAATACCTTATCCAAAATATGAAACTCAAACAAAAATTATGTTAATCCTTACAAAAAAAAAAAAGAGATCCAACTTGATTTTGTCACCACCTAATGCTATCACAATAGAAATTTCAGAGTAACAGACAAATTATGTTAATTATTATGTTTGTTCTAACTTATGTTTGTTTCCCTATTTTTTAAGTGCTTATTATAATGTTATGCTTGTAACGATAAAAAAAAGCAATAGAGGAGAAGATGAAAATTAAATTATATTTTACTCTTAAATGAAATGAAATTTGGGATATCACAAATTAGTCTAATGAAAACTTATTGACATTTTGGTCTAATCTATTCAACAGTCATGTTGGTAATCATTTTTGTAACATTTTTGTTCCTATGTACCACGTAAGTTTTTTCATTAACAGTGATGGAAGTTAACAAATAGATGAATTTGTCACACTTTTTCCACTATTGGAGACTAAAATTTGAATTTTTCGTCTTTCGGAGACAAATTTTTTAGTGCCCTATATATTTAAGAACAAAAATAATTATTTACCCTTTTATATATATACACTGATTCCTCTTTTATTAAAACTTAATAATTAATAATCAACATTTATATATATATATATCCTAATTAATAAATAGTTGTCTTTCACCAAATTAGTAGTCATTTCTTATATATGTTTTCTATAGGGAGTTTATGTTGAAAGGGTTGTCTCTCAATTGTGCAAAAGAGGGTAAGAAATGGGTTTTTCGACCATTAGGGGTTATTTTTTAAAAAAAAATTACCAAGTGGGGGTAATTTTTTAAAAAATTACCGTTCGGGGTAAGTCGTACCACGTGGCACGACTCTTTTTTTAAGTTTTTTTTTTAAAAACAAACTACACTCATAAGTCGTAAATGTGGTTATGAATTTAAAGTCGTAAACACATTTACAACTTCTAAGCTATGTTTCAATTTTTTTTGGTTTTCTTTGTTTTTTTGTTTGCGACCATAATATTCTGTCGCAAAAAGTATTAGCGACAGAAATAACGATCGAAAGTAGTGTGTCGGAGCAAAAAAAAAAGAGAAAAAAAATGAAACACAACTTAAAAGTCGTAAATGTGGTTACAACTTTAAAGTCGTAATCACATTTATGACTTCTTAGTGCAATTTTTTATATAAAAAAAGAGTCGTGCCATGTGGCACGACTTCAAACTCAGAAGTCATACTGTAACGCCTCTCTTAACTCTCTCGAGCTTGATTTTTTTTAATTAAAACTTGTGTTCACTTTATATTAAAATGATCTTAGTTGTAAATTGTTTTTCCAAAAATTCTTTTGGCCTTGCTTACTAATTTTATTAAAAGTAAATAGCGTAAACGATTTTCCTCACCACGGTTCATTTATAATAAGAATACAGTCCATAATACAGTCCATTACACCGTTCATAATACAGTCCAATAATATACAGACAGTCCAAAATACATATGAACTACAAATACAAATATCACAATATTGACATCACAACTTCCAATCATCCATGCACATCTTCACTCCATCATCCATGCTCAGCTACTACTGTTCTTTTGCTCGCCCAAATGAATTGGGGTCATCACAGGTGTCAACCACAGACACAACTCGGGTAAGTTTATGACAAACATAGTTTGAATAATATAAACACAGATAGATAAAATCCACACAGCTTATACAGTGTACAGATCATCATACATATTCCCATTGTACGATGTATAAGATGCATGCTCATCTTTTTATATGATGCATGACTGAGATCTCAGGTTCTCAACATCTCATTATCAGTGGCCACAGTCAAGATAGCCTCATCCCAGTGGCACACCTATCCATTCAGTCGGGGTAGGGCAGGGGCGCGTAGGAATGTCACCTCCACCTATGTGATCATCATGGTGGTGTGGTCCTCCCTGAAACACACTACCCCCCAGTTCAATCTCTGAACGCATGGACTCGGTTTAGCTATCTGACAACAACTCCACGGATTAACCCCTGCCAGGCATATGCGTATGAAATGCATGAATGATTCATTTCATCAAATCTTTAAATATCTTTACAACTCATGGCATATGCTTTTTAATTAACACATAAAGCTTATTTTCACCATCACATAAAGCTCTATTCAACATCTAAGCATATAGTCATCGTTCAACGCAATTCTTGGAATCCATAAATAATCACCATACAACACAAGGATTCTAATTATTCCATCATCAACATAACACAATTCTTCAAAATCTTATTTATTTCTCAACATGAAAATCATAAACCACCAAGCAACATGTTAATTTTATTAAAGTACATAGAATTACTCAACAACACAGGCACTTTGTATATAACACATGCACCCTTTTCACAATAATATAAAACCATGCCACACGGATTCATCACATAACTTTTGCTTAAATCATTTAATCATGCAAATATAATTCAATCCCAACAATAAAGATTCAAACCAACAACTTTGAAACATATTTTCTTTCATTGTGACAAATTATCAAACACTTGATGTGCAATGTAGAATACTTATTTAGAAGAAAGCTATATAAACATGGTTCTTCATAAAATTCAACATAAACACATTCTCATCCAAGTTTTAATGTCAAACTATATATATATATATATATATATATATATTCCTAGAACAACTTAGAAGAATTTCAGCCAACATTAAATTTATAGTAAAATTTTTCCATTAATTAACCATAATTCTAAACAACTAATTTATTTAAGATAATCATACTACCACTAATTTGAGGTTACTTCTTACTTTTCTTTATTGAATTTAGTTCAAGTTATTCATCCAACCATTAGTTATTTAATTTAGAATCAAGTTACTTAGTCAAGTAGTCATTCAAGCTCCTTGAGACATTTCATCAAACACTTAGTCTTCAAGGCAAAATAAAATCAAACAAGAATTATTATTCAAACTAAGCTCAACATAAACTCCCCGTACCTTTGCTTTTCCTTGCCTTAGAATTGGACAGCCTTTTGTTTCCTTATTTGAATTTGAAGAACCCTTGCTCTTAGAATCCCTTGGCTTTTACGTGAGGTATTAAAGGTGAAAGGCTTTAGTTTTGTTTTTGATAAAGGGTGAAGTAGAAAAATGGAATGGAAGACTTTTTGGAAGGCTTTTGGTAGAATGTTTGCACGGTTTTTGGACTCCTTTTGCTGTCCAATTTTCAGCTATTCTCCTCCTTTTATAGGCTAGATGAATTGGCTTTAAGAAAAAAAATCTTCAAAAGCTATGATTGCCTTGCTTTTTATTTGTTTTCCTTTGATTGGCTAATGTGTTAGGACCATACAAGTGTCCTAATTCATGAATTTTCCACACCATTCCACCCCCTCCTAGCTTTGCACGTGTTATAGCTTCAGCAAGGTGTATTCCATTTGATTTCTTCTTTAAATCCGTGGGTAGCTTTGGCTTAATCATAAAAAGTTCTGCCCAAAACCCGTGTTACAAAAATATTCATTCTGAACTCGTTAACCGTTGGATCTTCTTAAAATTTTAAAGACATATTCCTAACCCATATATCTAACTTCTGACCGTTGGGATCATGGAAATAATGTCCCTAGCTATCCACGTATTTTGCCAAAGGAGACAACATAAAATTTGTTTCAAATATCTTTTTAAGCATTAATTACTTTCTTTACACATGGATCAATGGAAATGGCTAGGCTTCTTAACTCTCCATGTGTCTATTCTTGAACGTTCCTAAGGCTTTTCTCCCTTGATTGTGTATCACATGGCCAAGGCTTGATCTTAGATAACCAAATCAACCAATTTTCCTTTTATTACATGTTATACAAAATTCTAAGATCTCATTGGTCCAATTTACTTTTATTTAGTAAAATTACTAAACTAACTCATTTAAGAATCTTGTTCCTCCCATAATTAAAAGAATTTGTTTATCTTAGAATTACAGGAAAACTCTAAAGATTATAACTGTCTTTTCCGTATAATTTTCTGACGCTTAACTGTCTTTTCCGTATAATTTTCTGACGCTTAAGGCATTCTAAACCGAAATTCTTTCAAAATTTCTAGAAATCTTATCTTATGGATTTTTGTTACTTTCTTGATCAATAATTGGTTATCTAGAAGTATTTTAATCCATACTTAGGTTTTCCCAGAATTTCCCTACCCTTCTGGACATTTTTGACCTAAAGGGTATTT
>PYAF01000949.1:793897-810356 GCA_007407185.1 Glycine tomentella | reverse complement strand
AATATCTTACTAAAATATCTAGGGATCCATTGGTCATTTCCAGAATTGTTCAAGGCAAAATTGTCATTTTCACCTTAAGGGCATAAACGTCATTTCTGAAATTGTTCAGGGGCGTTCTTGTCATTTTGCCCTAAATTTTTTTACTGCCTTTCATTAACATTTTACTCTTGTAATTCCCTAATTTTTGGGGTGTTACACATACCACACGTGACATGAGTTACTTCCGAACAATAATTTTTTTAAAAACTACCCCCACTTGATAATTAAAAAAAAAGTCCCCTAATGCTAAAAAAAACCTAAGAAATGTCTGGAAGAAAACTAAGTTTATGAATGCTTATAGGAGTTTTTTAAGTAAATAATATAAATAAAATAATTATTTCCACGAATAATACACTCAAAAATGATTTATCAACGTGCATAGCTTTTTTTTTTAAGTAAATTAATGTTTCTTTTATATACGTTTCGAAATTGGTTTCGATTTCTAAACGTACCTTTGTTTTTTTTTTGTTATAAAAAAAACACCATTATGAGATTTCTTAAATGTTTTTTATTTCTTTTATTTTTTCTTTTTAATTATCTATATTTACGTTTTTTATATTGAATTTTTCATATGTTGTTTTTAATTTTTTTGCATACTGTTTGCTTTATCATTTTTTGAAGAGTTAAAATTATTTGTATTATTTAAATCCTTTTCAAAAGTGGATAATGAAATATTTCAATTAAAAATAGAAAGACTAAAACGGTTGATTTGAAAAAATATGAAGACAAAAATGTGTTTTTATTTCTTATATCTTCATTTTGTAGTAATTTTATCAAAAACATTATAATAACTAACAATAGTGACTAAAAATCTATAAAAATTACTCTCAAAAACTATAGAATATTTACATACCAAAACCAAAGAAAAAAGAAGCAAAAAGATATAGTCAAAAGACTAAATAAACCAAAAACAATTCATAATCAATAAATAAGGAATCATTTAGAGTTGAAATCCTTTGTATTTTCATTTTATTTTATTATTAAAATACATGATTGAAATTAAAAAAAAAAGATTTAACCAACAAGTTGAATTAAACTAAAATATTTATATTATAAAATTACAAATAGTGGAACAAAATATTTAAATTTGAAACAATACAACAAAAATTTTAAAGTACAAAGAATATGACATAAACTTAACATTGTTGGCTTGGGCCTACAAAATAGGGGCATTTGTTTTATTGAATGGCCTGGGATGTGACACATTGAACATCATTTTAGTTGATCCGATTTTTGGATACTCATTTTGGTGTGTATACGAGAGGAGACAAGACAACCTTTACAATTTCTTTTCTTCTCTAGGTCGGGGCAGATTCTTGGCTCATGACACAATGGCCAATACGCTTCGTTGCAGAATTCCCCAAACAATCATTTGTATATGTTGGAGACATTTTCCAATATATACACAAGATGTATGTAGTTCTTGTACTCATGGTGAGCATTCTTACAAGCAGCAACAACATGAGAAGAAGACATGTGCACTTTTGGGAGTTTGCCACAGTTACATTACCTTCCATCTAGTTTTACCGTGAAATTTCTAGCAAGCCGAACCTCTCTCGGGTTAATTATCTCTTGGACTAAGAATTGTGTGTCACATCGATCGAACTCAAGAACAATGTGAGTGTTTGCCTTTCTCGGTGCGTCTTCCATGACCTTGTTTAGTACTTGCGTATAAACTTGACCAGATGTGAGCATTGTTGCAACTTCTCTCCCTTTTCAGTTGAACAATGCATTACAGCTTATATATGTTGATTTTACTAACGTACTTATTAGCATATTTTGTGTTTCCTTGAGTACCAAATTAATCAACTTAGTAAGATCGGTGGTCATGTGTCCCCATTGTCGCCTACCATCCCATGAGAGAGTCCACTTTTCTTGCGAAATCTCGATGAACCAATTAATTGCTCGATCATCATCTGCTTCCTCCCTTAGATTGTTATAGTAGTGATTGAATGTAGGATCTGTCCTTGCATATGCTAACTATTTATAAACATATAATTTCATTATTGTGAATAATATAAAATTAAATGATATTTAATATGAAGAGAAAGAATTTTGGCACTCACTCATATTGATAATTAGTCTTTTGATGTCATGGTTCTTGAACCTTCTCATGTAATTCTTCGCAATGTGTTGAATGCATAACAAATGCACAAAAATTTGTGTCATCCAACCACTACCATATTTTGAGTAGACATTTTTTATTAACTCGTTCCTGTCTGAAATCAAGCATAGACCATTTCATTTTTGTTTTATTTATTCAAACATCAATTACATAGTTTTTGGATGCCTTACAGAGGGTTTGAGTCATTTCTACCAAAACATGCATACAAGGATTCCAAAATATGGAGTGATTGTGTCGCTTTAATTTGTTTTACAATGGTAGTATGACAGCAAATTGATAGGCTTATGCTCCAAATTGATCTTTGTCAAGACATACCAAATCAATAACATAATCATGACAAACTCCATCATATTGACATGGGAAGACACAGTGACACAAATTGGGCAGAGGAGCATCAATATGTGTTAATTGGCTAACCTATTCAAGGACATATTCAACATATGAGTCATTACATGATTTGGTACTGAGAAAATTCAAAAATTTGCCTAATACGGTTTGCAACTCATCCAAATGTTGTCATCACATCTCGCTCAGCTCTAGATATGGAAATTGAACAACATCCTCCACCACAAAGCCCATTAGTTGTTGCCCAAGTGCATGATGAAGGACTACAACAACCTCCTTAATCATATGAATTCACACCACAAAAACATCATCATTAAGATTATGGTTACAATCCATAGTTCTTCAGTGCTAGTAGAGAGGACTTTATGAGCAACTTCATAAGTACAGATCTTTGAACACTGAAATCTATTTATGCGTACATGCAAAGTATGCTCATACCTTAATTTGTATCCTTTCACCAACCTATTACCGGTAGTTCTTCAACCAAATATTAATGACTTTATCCAGGAAGAGAAACCTATTGTTCCTGATGAACAACTTCAACCACAAGAACATGGACGACAGTCGGCAAGAAACAAACAACCTCCCAGACGTGGAACTGGTGGACACAAAGAACATTAATTGTCCTTGTTAATTATGTCCTACCATGATGATTGTCATTTTGCCCTTGTTAACTGATTGAATACTGGAAAATGCATTAATTGACTGAGCATTGTATGTTTCTAAGACGAATTGACTTAACATTGTTTTTTTTAAATGATTTGACCCCACATTGCTTTTACCCAGACAATTTGACCTCACATTGCTTTTTCAAAATAATGTGATTAGAGGATGCTTTTCAGGAAACAATTTGACTAAATATTTTTTTTGAATTGTGCAAACCAACTATAATTAATTAAGATGCAATCTAAATTATTTATATTGTCGGTGTGATCTCAACCGTTGGTATGAGTCACATGAAAACACTTGATCACCTAATATATAGCATTAGGGGTTCGATGCAACTCAACACCTTTGTCTGATATTCATCATATTGCTTAAAACATGAAGAATGTATTTGCTCTTGTGTATTACGATGATGACATGATTGCATCATATGAAGAGATAGTGTTTGAATTCCTTAGTGATCCTAAAGTCATCACAATAAGGGAGGGCGTTGTGTGATGCCTTAAGGAAAATAAATTTTTACGCTAATGGAGGTTGTAGAATTTTTACTTGATCTTTTTTAGGTCAACCAATTTACGTAGGTGATTGTTGTGTTGAATACGATTATATAGAGCTCAAACGCGACGGTGATGTGGGATAAATATTTTTCGTCTATTCAGAATTTAGTACCAAAAGTTCAATTGACTTTGCATTCACTAGATAAAATTCTTGCCCTACTGCACAAACCAAGGAATCCAAGAATGATTGATGAGATCATTGCTCTGATGTGTGATGAATCTGTGTAGTCATTGCATAAATTTGTTGTTACTTTTTTAGAATAACTTTGCAATTCATCGTTAGAATTTTGTTGTTAGTTTTTTTTAAAGATTTTATACTTTAATCGTGTTAGTCCCGAACAATTATGATGTTTAGTTAAGCTTTTTTTTTCCTTCTTCAATCAAACAAAAAAAATTCCAGCATATTTTTTAAATGAAAATAAACTACTGTATTGAAATATTTTTTTTAGATTGCATTTCCATTTTATTTTCATTTCCTTTTTTTTCAAATATTTAAATATTTCTATAAAAAATTAAAATTAATTTGTTGTTAATAAAATTTGTATTTAAAACATCATAAACATGAATAAAATAACGCAAAAAGTCACCTCCATGAGTTATTTATCTAAACTTTCTTTATTTTTTTCGCCTTCTTCAATCTAGATAAATTTGGTTTCATTTTTTTTAATTATGTTGAGTTTCAAATTATGTCATCTATTCTAAATATTTCATTTAAGGATTAATTTTAAAAAAATACTATTTGATAAAAATGGATTTCAAGTGTTTTCTTTAAAATAAATTAATTTAAAAGAAAGGTCTGGAAAGAATTTTAAAATAAATAAAAACAATATAAAATTTGCTAACAACATATGCAAAATAAAATTTTATTTTTTATAAATTAATATATATACACACACACACATACATATAAAAATTAATAAAAAATCAAATAACAAATTTAAAACAAATAACAAATAAAAGAAAAAAAATAGATGATAAATTGGTTCCCAAAAAACCGATTTTCTTAGCTAGGTTTATAAAAAATGGGCATTTAGAAATTAGTTTGCAATGAACCGAATTCTAAACGTGTAGAAAAAAAATAGTAGTTAAGAAATCCCGATTTCTTAACTACGAAAAAAATATATAACAAGTGAGAAATTGGTTTGGGAGGAATCGATTTCTCACTTGTTACAGTAATTTATATCATTGGTATAAATAATTTGGGGTGCATTATTTGGGAATTAATTAATTTATTTATATCAATTGGGTAAAAAACTCAGATTATGGTTCTCCTTATTACTCTTAATTCCCTCTTTTGATTTAATTCTAACTAGTCCTAATCTATTATGAATACCAATTTTTCCTCTTTGAAATCTATTTCAAATTATTTTCATGAACTACAAATATTTTTTCATATTAATTAGTTTCTTATTGATCATGTTGAAAACCTAACTTAAAGAAAGCATAAAACGTGAAGATCAAGGATGATTAGTTCAATTAATCAATCTAATTGGGAATTTGGGTTCAATGGTTGGTCATAAATCCCAAATTTGATTGCTAATCAATCAATTAATTTTAACATGTTAAGAGTAATCAAATCTCAACAAGAATTCAAACAACAAAACAATTTATTTTTTAGTAAATTACACTCGCACCCCTGTGTTTTTCTCAAATATCCCTTCATTTTTATAAATTACTTTTACCCACTTCTGTTAACGCCAATTGAAATATCTAAGCAGACGAAATTACCCGTTAGAGTAAATTACACTCACACCCTCTGTGTTCTTTTTTTCAAATTGCATCCGGTATCCCTCCCTTTTTATACATTACTTTTATCCGACGGCGTCAGTGTCCAAGGAACCAAACACAGCGGTGATGGTGACCGAAGCTACGACAAGGGACAAAGAGGTGGCAGAGGTGGATATGGCAGTGACAGTGGCTACGGTTGTGGTGGTTACTCCGATGGGAGTGGGTGTGTCCAGATGCCGTGTTGGTGAGCGAGGACAACAATGAGAAGGAAGAGATGATGGTGTTATGGGAGAGGGAGGAGGGGTGGTGGTGGTATTTGAAGAGGGGTTGTTAAAGAAGAGGAGGGTTTGTAAAACCCAAGATGTGATTTTGAGAAAGAAGATGAGGATATTTTAGACAAATTTTTATTAAAAGTCATGTGATCAACATGTGCCTACTTTCTGTTAAATTATTAAACAATATTTAGGAGGAAGGGTCTAGGTGTAATGTGAGCTAAACAATTAAGAGGTTTGTTGTAAGATGCAAAATAAGAGGGGTATCAAGTGCAATTCGGAAAAAATTTAGGAGTGCAAGTGTAATTTACTCATTTTTTTATCTTTTGGAATCGAATATAGAAATCACAGAATTTATAACAACTCACATATTTTATTCAATCAATTGAGTCATAGCCTCTTAATATAAAACAATCTATTTGATTGAATAGAAAAGGAATTCAATTGAAATCAAGAAAAATGATTTCTAAGTACAAGTTCCACCATATAACAGGAGATTTATCTAATATTTTTATATTTTATTTGTATAAAAAATTTTAAAACATGATTTTACTAATATCAGAATTTAAATTTAATTTTATATAATTAAAAGTGGTGTGTTGTTCATGGGGTTTATCTCATGTTGCTATTTTTTTCAAATGGGCTGATGAAAATGTTATGGAAGCAAAGATATAATCTTTGATGTTATGGTTGTTGTTGTTGTAATGTCGAATGAAACTCTATAGAGGGTTCATCAAGATTTGGAAGAGGCACCAGAGAGATTCCAAAATTACAAAATAAAGTTGTAATGGAGAGGCAAAAAACTATTTGATGAAAAGATCCCTAATTTTTGCAATCTATGTTTTGTTTCCCTTCTTTGTTGAATACGATTTATGCCCTTCTGATAACTAATAACATATTTGTTTCTAAAAAAGAAATTGCAAAAAGCTGAAATCTGAAATCTGATAAATTTAAATTATATTTTGTAATCAAATTCTATATGTAAGTTCCTTTTTCACCACTACTAGAAAAAAAACAAGAGTGATAAAGTTTTGTGACAAAATATAACCCTTCACAATTAGTGATAACCTTTATAAGGGATTTATAAAAAAAAATTATTGACATATATTTAAGTCAATTTGTGATGGATTAAGTGACAAATAATTTCCCTATATAAAAGATTCATCACAAAAGTGTTACTAGATGCATAAATGTGTGTTAGTGATAGAATAATGTGACAGAATCAATCACTTTCTAATTTTTTTGCCATAAAGTTCCTCACAGACTAAATATAAATTATTAATAAGACTATTTATTAGGGATTTTTGTCCGTAACAAAATGTCTGTCATAAAGCTTGTCACAAATTATCCATCACAAAAGTCTATCACCAAATTTAGAAAAATATTTTGTGACAAAAATTATCACGAATAAAGTCCTCCCTAAATCTTTTGGTCACAAATTTGATGATATATTTCATTTGAAAATATGTTTATTTAGCTTTATGGCTACATATACATTTGAAATTTTTATATCTTCAAATTATATAGAAATCATTAACTATTATAATAATTGACCTTTTTTAACCAATATAGAATATATTAGTTAGTAAAATATTGTAGTTAATATTTAATATTTATAGCAAAGCATGTATAACTATATAAATTCAAAATAATAAATGAAAAGTATGTAAGAAGTATTTAAAATTTTAAAAATAATTAATTGAAGTATGGTGGCAACAAAGTCTCATCCATAAACCAAATGGAAATGCAAGGTAGAATAACTATCGTCATCTTGTTCCAAAACCTTTTAAGAAAAGCCACATATGCCAAATTGACAAAATAAAGTATTGTTCACCGTCGATAAAAGGTGAATTAAGGTCATTCTCAACTTTGTTGTTTTGGAAGGGGAAGATTATTGTCCTTGTCTTTAGATGAATATTTTCCTTTTTTTTTTTATTGTTTGTAGGTCAAACTAATTCTGACAATACGTCCTATCAACTTGTGTTAGTGTAGTAAGCATCATACAAATCACCATTTGTTTTCAATGGTAGTATAAAATATAAATAAGTGAGTATCTTGTTCTCATTCAGTGTCTTTTATCATATCCATCAATCCAATAAAATATTTTAAGGGAAATTCTCTTTTATTTTTGGGTAAATACTCATTTTGGTTCCTAAAAATATGATGCGCTAATAGATTGATCCTTGAAATACTAAAAATTATAATTTAGTCATCAAATGTACAAAAAGTGTGATAGATTAGCATGTCGGTAAATCTCATCAGTTATATTTAATGTGTGTGTGCCTTTGTGGCACCTCTGATAATGACATGACAGTTGTGTGGTTGTCATGTGATTGTTATGTGTCTAAAAGTTGACTTATCAATTTACTTTATGAACTTAATAATTTGTTGTCATTTTAATCCTTGAACTTAATCATTTAGTGATATTTTGGTTCCTGAACTTAACTACATATTGTTATTTTGGTCTCTAAAAGTACTTTTGAATTTTAATTAAGTTTCATGCTGCATGTAAATTGTTAGAATAGTCACCACCATATCCCCTTACTTTTATTCCACATCCGCCATATTTTTCACCTTCATCTTTCATATTTGGTAGTTCATCTTGACTTTCAAATCCACTACTTGCATGCAAAGTTCACCATTTATTCAACCGAAACATCAATTCTAATAGGAAAATAACACAAACATCCTAAAAAACTATTTATCTTTTTCTTAATAAGCATTGTCTAGCTTCTTTAAGAAGCTACATTTTATTCAATTAAATTTTTTCGAATAGCTTTTTCAACACTCTTAAGTAATCATTACATTTACGATTCTTTAATGTCTATATATACCTTGCAGTAGTAGTAGTTCATCAAAACAACCTTAATTGTTTAAATTTTCTGATAGGCTTGATCCTCTTAGTTTGATAATCGATCATGTGTCAATCCATCACATGGATCTTATGCCACCCATCCCACTTACACCTCCTTCATCTTTAAAATTTTTCACTCTACACTCCAAACGTAATCAAAAGAATGAAAAATGACACGTGCTTCATGTGCTACCAGAGGGTCATGTCCTCTATTATTCAAACCTTGAAAACCCATATGGAAATTGCAAAGATTGAAAAAATAGGGAAAAATGTATCAAACTTGCCCCCATCAAAAGGGTATATAAGAAAATGGTTCTAACACTTCCATTTTTTCCCTTTCATGATTCTCAAGTTTTTTTTTAACTATCTTTTCGTGATTAATGTTATTCCATAAAATAGATTAGTTAATTAATCTAACATACATACACATTAATAGCATATAAGATAATAACTTGATTTTGGGAGAAGATCCAGTTTGGAACCTTGTAAAAATTTGTTAGCAATGTCCAGGATTTACCTGCTAATTACTGCTATGTAATTATTCTTAAATTAGTTTCATATTTATAGTATAATTTAAAAGGAAAAATTATGAGAGGAAGGTGCAAAATATGAGGGATAAATAATAGAAGTGAGAGTATATCATAATGTCTATACTAATAATTTACATGCAACATGAGATTTAATTGAAAATTTGAAAGTGATTTCAAGGATCAGAATGACAATATGTGATTAAATTCAGAGACCAAAATGTCAATAAGTGGTTAAACTCAGGGGCTAAAATGACAACAAATTGATAAGTTTAGAGACTAAATTGAAAAGTCAACTTTAAGACTCGTGGAAGCCACGTGAATAGTATGTGGCAATCACATGTGTCACGTTATCAACAGGTGCCACATAGACAGACACTTAAGGAATAACGACAAGATTAATTTATCTCACTTTTTGCACATTTGGGAATTCAATTCAAATTTTCCATCTTTCATGAACCAATCTGTTAGTATCTCACACTTACAAGGACCAAAATGGACATTCGCCCTTAATTTTTTGAGTTCTATGATTTTTGTCTTCATTAACTTGGGGTCACTTTATTTGTTTTATTTTCTTTCTAATAACCACGATCTTAAAATTGTTTATTTTATTTGCTTTCAAATTTCTTTTTTGAAATAAAATATATTATTTTTCACACCCAATGAGTATATGATATGATCCTCGTTAGGAACATATTTTTTTACATACCTTTTTTAGTTGCTTATATTGTAACTAGAATTGAAGACGAAATATAATCAAAGGGAGGAGGTAGAAGAAAAGGGAAAAACTACCACAAAACAATAAAACAATTATATCAACAACGCAAACAAGAACAAGATGACTATAAAAAAAATAGACAAAATGGAATAGACGGGAAACAAAAAGGAAGGTGTCACACTCTAAGAGAGTGATATAAGTCAAGAGAGAAATGTCCTAAAAGGCATGAAAACCTTTGATAAGATTCAAATGAGGTTCTGATCCAATAACCAAAAAGAGGAGTCAATATGCTCTACTCACACACAAATGAGTGAAGCTTAAATATTATTTAACTCTCAAAATGAAAGGGATTACATCTCTATTATAGAGTTTATTCCAAGGTGCTAGTCGCACAAGGAGGCTAATCCTAATTTTAAGAAACATAAACAAAAGGCCCAAACAAGCTTAATTAAGACCAAAAATAAAATTTGAATTAAACTAAAAAGAACCCTAATCTAGAATTAAAACTTGGGCTTCTAATTAGCATCAAACCAACCCATTCATTATAATTAAAATTAATCCAAAAAACTTAAATAAAATGAAATGGAAATTTTGCAAACCCATGTTGGTGCGCATTAATAGGTTGACATTCTTCAACTTGAATCAAGTGCACCATCATGGACACTCTTCTCCCATTCTAGGCTTAACCATATAATGTGTTGATAACCTCTGAATTGTCCTTCGGTCTCTATACTTTTGCTCACATTGGTATTTCTAGCACAAGAACAAGGTCAACTTTTTGAGTTCTTCCTTTCTTAAGTTCTTTTAGCCTAATTAAGGAATTTTCCTTCTTATGCCTTCCATCCCTTTTTGGGAACCTTGCTTGACCTCTATCATTATAATGGGGTGTTATATTTTAAAAAAGAAGGACGGAAAATTTTTCATTCAAAAAGAATATATTCTTTAATTTGACATTCTTTTAAAAAACAATAGTCCTATGTACACATTGAAGACACTTTCCAATGTACACACAAGATGTATGTAGTTCCCGTATTCATGGTGAGTATGCTTAAAATCAGCAAAATCATTAGAACGAGGCATGTGTACTTTTTGGACTTTTCCACAGTTACATCACTTTTCATCCATCCTGATCATGAAATTTCTAGCAGGCCGAACACCTCTCGGGTTAATTGTCTCTTGTACTAAGAACTGTGTGTCGCAACGATCGAACTGAAGAACAATGTGAATGTTTTCCTTTCTCTGTGCATCTTCCATGGCCTTGTTTAGTACTTGGGTATACACTTAGCCAGAGGTAAGCATTGTTGTGATTTCTCTCCCTCTTTAGTTAAACAATGCATTACACCTTATATATGTTTATTTTACTAGCGCACTTATTAGCAGATTTTGTGTTTTGTTGAGTACCGAATTAATCAACTCAGTAAGATTGGTGGTCATGTGTCCCCATTGTCGACCACCATCCCATGCGAGAATCTACTTTTCTCATGGAATCTCACTGAGCCAATTAATTGCTCTATCACTATCTGCTTCCTCCCTTAGATTGTTGTAGTAGTGATTGAAAGTAGGCTTTGTCCTTGTATATGCTGACTAGTTATAAACATACAATTTCCATATTGTGAATAATACAAAATTAAGTGATATTTAATATGAAGAGAAAGAAGTTTGGCACTCACCCATACTAATAATTAGTTTTTTGATGTCATTATTCTTGAACATCTTCATGTAATTATGTTCAATGCGTTGAATGCAGAAAGCATGCATAGAATTCTATGTCATCCACCACTATCATGTCTTGAGTAGCATTTTATTAACTCGTGGCTGTCTGAAATCAAACATAGACCATGTTATGCGTGACATGCCTATTTAAATTTTTGAGGAAGAAGAGACATGCTTCTGTTGTTTCACCCTCAACAACGACAAAGGCTATTGGAAGGAATTTATTGTTGCCATCTTATGCAATTTCCACAAGGAGGGTCCTCTTGTACTTATCGTACAATCATGTTCCATCGACCTGAACCACGAGCTTGAAATATTGAAACTCATTGACACACGGTCTGAAACTCCAAAAAATATTATGGAATTTCATGAAACCCTCTATTGTTTGACCTCCTTGTGGTGACATTGGCAGTGTTTCCTTCTCCACTACCATACCAGGAAGAAATTGATGCATAACTTGCAACAATCTAGGTAAATTGTGGAATGATCTTTCCCAGTTGTCGTAGATGTTTTCAATGGCCTTTTGCTTTGTCAACCATGTTTTCCGGTACATGGTAGTGTATCCTTTAGTGCTTTTGAAAGAACGTCTGGTGGGGGCATTGAAACGTATGCTCTTAATTTGTTTTGATTATTTGACCATTGTAGTGCACTAACTAATTGGCAGCTGAGAAAGACATGTTGTGTATTGTGTTTGCAAAGTTGGAAGAAAATAATAGAGAAAGAAAGTGTTTGTATGAATATGTTAAATGAAGGTCAATATGACTTTTATATATAGAGGTCAGGGTTAAGGGTTTATAACCTAGGGTTAGGGTTAGGGTCCTTAGCATTGGATTCCCTAGCGTAAAGAAAAAGTGTCTTTGACGCACTGGCGTAAAGCAAAAGTGTCTCTGACGAACTGACGTAAATCATTTGATTCCTAATGCATTAGCGTAAAGCAAAAGTGTCTCTAATGCACTGGTGTAAAGCAAAAGTTTTTTTGACTTAGGGGTAGGGTTAGGGTAGTGACCATGGTTTAGTTAATACATTAGGGTTAGGGTTTGTGCGATAAACGCATGGTCCGGGGTCCAAAATTAGGGTTAGGACTAGGTTAAGGACTATCATTCTTGTAGTTTTCAAGTCAATGAAGCCATTAAGACAACTTCTGGATCTCGATTCAGCCCTAAATTGCATTAACGAGGTGGCCAAAAATAAGAAAAAATACTAAAACTTCAAGATGTCTTTCCATGAGGGAAACTTTTTGTACATAGATTATTATGTGTATCGATTATTTTGGTTAAAAATATGTTTCAATCCCGTAGTTTTCATGTCCATGAAGTCATTAAGACAACTTCCAGGTCTTGATTTGGCCCTAAAACACATTAACGAAGTGGTCAAAAATAAGAAAAAGTCACTCAAACTTCAAGAATTCATTCCATACTTCAAACTTTTGGTATTAAAACAGACATGATGGAAGCTCATAAATACAACAATGATCAACACACATGCCGACTACAAATCATTAAATAATTAAATAGCAATCAAATAAATTAGGGGGGTTATTAAAAACTCTATTAAAGGTTCATTGCTTCATCAAGGTATTCATCCAAACCCTCCAAATCCAAAGAGCTTGTAGAAATTGATGGTGGTTGTGCACATGTTTGTGTGGGTGTGTTTGAGGTTGGAGAGTTGTCTGAATGTAGAAAACACAGTAATTATGTCCTCATCATCTTGCAATATTCATGCCCTATACTGAAAATAATCACGAACAAATGATACAGGTAATCTAAAATGTATATCCATGACCACTTTACTATTTGGTAGACTAATCTTGTTTCCAATAACTTGTTTCAAGGCATCAAGTGACATTATGTTGTTTAGTTGAACGATCTTTGGTTAATCGCTTACAAACGTTGAACCATGTTTAGTTTTTGTGATGGCGCCATTGTAATACACAATCGCAGTGACTGATGATGAAGTCATGGTTTAGGGTTTAGGGTAGCAGAACGGTCAAGATTCCACCGATAAATCAATGACGTAAATAACATTGATTAAAGCAACACACATTGAACGACAAAGATCCCCCGAATAAATTGTGTTATTGATAATTTCTTCTATAAATACAATGCATGTATTGTCATCATATAACTCACTCATAGACTCACTTTCTCTCGTTCTCATATATCCCTTTTTAACTTCTTCTTGACATTAGTACCAAAGCCTAAACCATGGAATCTACATTTGTTCCTCTTCTTTGGAAACAACACCTTCATAGATCTGGATAAGTATTTAATACATTTTTTTAATTGAATCTTAATTATGTTATGATTAACAAATATTGATGTTGTTATTATTTTGATTTATGCGGGTAACAAATGATGTAATCCCAGAATTGAATCTTTGTTGGTACAAGTTGGGTTTTCATATGTTGCAAAGCTCGAATATATTAAAATTGATGACGCTTTGGTGACTTCTTTAGTTAAAAAGTGGAGACCTGAATCACACACATTTTATCTTATAGTTTATGAATGCACGATTGCTTTTGAAGATGTTGCTCTTCAATTGGGTTTATGTGTTAATGAAAAACCAATGACTGACCCAACATATTATGATTGAGAACAAATATGTGCAAAATATATAGGTGTTGTTCCCCCAAAGAATGCACTAGTAGGATCAACATTGAAAAAAATGGTTAAAAGAAAACATGTTGAATCTCCCAGCAAAACCCACACCACAATAATTAGCAGCCCATTGTAGGGCATACATTTTAGGGCTGATTAGTGGGGTCTTAATGCCAAACAAGTCAAGGAGCAGAGTTCATCTGATCTATTTACCTCGGTTAGCAAATCTGATGTATCAACATGTTTAGCACATTTGTATAAAAGAAATGTGTAGGGAAATTTATCCCACATCCAAAAAAATGTAAGGATGTACAATGTTGTTGCAGTCTTAAGCATGATATTTCAAGTCATTCATTCAACCAAGGGTCGAGTGTCAACTGTACCATCCACTTAGAACTAGGTAAACAAAAATTTCTCACTAAAAATAGACAATTTTTGGTAATGTGTTTGACACTAACATTACATTTCACTAAATGGAGTGGCAGAGAGGGCTACGATTTTCTGGAATCCCACACAGTGATGTTATAGGCTACAAATTAAGATTCGACAACATGTGTAATGATGACGTTGAACTATTTGGTTTTTTTATTCAAATGTCAATTACATTTTTTTAAAAAAATATTAATGGAAATTATTTTTCAATTTCGTTGGATACCTTATAGAGGGTTTAAGTTATTTCTCCCAACACATGCATACAAGGATTCAAAAATATGGAGTGCTTGTGTCACTTTAATTTGTTTCTCAGTGGTAGTATGGCAACAAACTGACATGCTCTAATTTAGACTTTGTCAAGACATACCAAATCCATCACATAATCTTGACAAAGTTCATCATATTGACATGAGAGGACACAAAGACACAAATTGGATAGAGGAACATCAACAATGGATTGCAATTTGGAAGGAAAGACGTAAATATGTTTTAATCAACCAACCTATTCAAGGGCATCTTGAACATATGAGTCATTACATGAATGGGTACCGAGAAAATTAAAAATTTTGCCTAACACGGTTTGTAACTCATCCAAATGTTGCTGCCACATCTCACTCAGCTCAAGGGATGGAAACTGAACAACATCCAAAGCCCATCAGTGGTTGCTAGCATGCATGATGAAAGACTACAACCACATCCTCAATCATATGAATTCACACCACAACAATATCATCATCAAGATTATGGGTATAATTCGCAGTTCTTCAATGCTAAGAGAGAAGACTTTATGAGCAACCTCATAGCTACAGATCTTCGAACACCGAAATCTGCTTATGCGTACATGACAAGTATGTCCATACCTTCATTTGCTTCCTTTCACCAAACTATTGCTGACAGTTCTTCCACAAATCAACCTAATACTAACGACTTCGTCCAGGAAGAGCAACTTGTTATTCCTAATAAACAAATTCAACCACAAGAACATTGCCGACAAGAAAAAGGCAACCTCCCAAATGTGGAACTGGTGGACACAGACGACATTAATTACCCTTCTTAATTATGTCCTACTATGATAGTTGTCAGCCCTTATCAATTGATTGAACACTGAATAATGCATTAATTGACCGAACTTTGTATTTTTCTGAGATGAATTGACTGATATTCACTATATTGTTTAAAACATGGAGAGTGTATCCTCTCTTGTGTATTGCGATGGTGACATGATTCCATCATATGAAGGGAAAATGTTTGAATGCCCTAGTGATCTTAAAGTCATCACAATAAGTGAGGACATGTCGCTTGATGCCTTAAGGAAAACAAATTTTTATGCCAACAGAGGTTACAGAATTTTACTTGATCTTTTTTATTGTAACACCTCAACTTACGATCTTGTTATTATTGATTTTTAATGAAAAATTATTTTCGATTTGCTTAAAAATACTAAACCACAATTTTTCATTACTGAGTAATATTCATAATTATGAAGTAACATATTATAATAAGATTACAAAAGATTTTTCCTCATTAATTGATTTTTATAAATCTGATATACAATAAAATACATATTGGTATCAATTTTATTACATAGTACAAATAACTAAAACCTTCTATCACAAAAGAATACATCTTCAAACAAAATCATCTTCTTGTATACAGCTAATAGTCTCTCTTTGTTGTTCATCTGCTAGCCCGAATAAAATCGAGGTCATGGCAGGTGTCAACCACAGACACAAAGCACAGGGTAAGTTTATGATAAACATAATTTAAGCAACAGTATATATATTCAATAGGCAGATTTTCATAACAACATCCTCAAAGATGCATGATTCTCTTAGACTCTTATCATGATGCATGATTCTCTTAAACTCTTTCAATAATTGGTACCA
>PYAF01000949.1:779836-790595 GCA_007407185.1 Glycine tomentella | reverse complement strand
AATAGAAAAATCAGTTAATAAATTGGTTAGGAACAAATTTCTTAAGTGGGTTCTCTAAAAAAATGGATGTTTAGAAATTGATTTCCAAGGAATTGATTTCTAAACTTGTAGAAAAAAAAAAGTAATTAAGAATTTAATTTATTGGAGAACCTATTTCTTAACTACTAAAAAAAATATATAATAAGTGACAAATTAGTTTGGGAAAAACCAATTTTTCACTTGTATTATTTGGATAAATAATTAATTTATTTATATTAATTAGATAAAAAAAAAACTCTAGTTTAACCATGTTCATACGTGTGACTTAAGTAATTATATTAACATATATTTAAAAATATTGTCACGGCTAACTTAAATGGATAACTTTTGAATAAAAGATATTTTTTTCCTTGAAAGTGCAAGTTGTTTCACCTAAGTCCCTAAATTTCTCCTCTATTTAAGTTAATTTTGCGCATATTGATTTTATCTAAATTTAAGTTATCCTTTGGGGAATGGAAAATTGACACTTCAGTTGTTACTTTATATTTTATTATTTTGCGTGCGTGTGTTCCTCACACGTAGTTAACTTTTGTAATATAAACGACATAATCTTCTAGATAACTAACGTGATAACAGAATATTCCTTAATACCCATGTGAAATTAAGTCTTATTGGGCTTTTGCATCCATTGAAATTAAGCCTTTTTTCGTTTTTTAAGCGATATAAACAGCGAGGATGATTTTCATCGGTTTGATAAATTAACAGAAATATTCCTAACCAAATTTGGAGGTGATGAGCGAGGAGAGCCATTAATTGGAATCTATCAATCACAACAAAATAATTTAAAGAAACATGGAAAAAAAGAGAGATTATCTTCAAATAAAAATCAATTTAGAATATCACACAAATGTGCTTCTTTGGTATGGAAAATATGAATCATAGTTTTTGTTTTTCTCAACGGGGCACAGCGTGTTCGTCCTGCACAGCATATCTCCGAACCCGCCACCAATTTTTGCCTCCATATCATACCAGCTACATTATTCCATTGAGGAAAACAATGACTGAAATATGAGTTTCTATATTTCAAAAGAAATTGTATATTGCAGTTATAGACAAAAACTGAGAATGTGGTGCCACTAGTTAAAATATTTCAAAGCATGTTTGTTAATTAAAAGAAAACTCCGTCTCTTTATCTAAAACTTTAGACTACTTTCCATCGTATAATAATAATAAATTCATAATGGATTTTCCAACAATAGTACTACAAATCTCTTTCTTGTAAACTAATAAATTCCTCGCTATTTGGTTAATTTTAATAATTATAAAAGTTTTGAGCCGGGTAAAATAGGCCCATCCAAGATTCTTGAGACCACCTCAGCCAAGAACATATGAGAAAACTCCAAAGGTTTAACTAGAGTAAATGGGCTGAAATTCTCAAATAGAGGAAGGCTTTTGTTATATCTACGCCTCTTTTTTCCTAAGTACAATCCCCAAACTATCAAATACTCAATATACCTAAATTACACCTATATCGTCATTCTAGAAAAGTACATTCCAAAATGCTATTTTTATTTTTATATTCTAGATAGTTTCTAGAATACAAATTTAAAATCATTCCATAATTTACTTTCCATAATACACAATAATAGAATCCAAAAAGTACTTTCTAGAATACTATTTAAATTTTTGTATTCTGAGAAGTACTTTTGGAAAAAATTTAATAAATAAACATTTTGCATCTATTCCAAAATCCAAAAGACAATAATCTCAGTAAAGTGTCTCACAAAGAATGCATTATAATGTGTCTATATCCTACCTCTAACAAAATTACACATGTGCAAACTATGCATGAAAATCTGAAGCTTGTGATAACGTTTCCTAGTTTTTAGCAAGACAATAAAGATTATTAAAATCAAGAAAGTGAGAAAGAAAGGAATGTTTTGTATTCTTGGAAGTAGCAAATAGAGTGAAGGAGAGGAAGGATTCTAATGAAAGAGAGGGAATATTTTGCTGCCATGGATGAGTGCATTGTTGGGGGGAACTGAGTGATCGTGTGAAAGAAAAAAGAGAGTTTGAAACAAGAAGGTTATTTAAGGCATTTGGGTTTATAAAAGAAGGGGATTGTATTTAGACAAATAGGAGTGGATATAGCAAATGCCTTGAGGAATATTGCAGAATAAATTGGGTCTGTCCAAAGTAAGGGATCACACCTTGAAAGTGTTGTTATTCTCGCCATCAATTGCTATTTTCACCCTGACATGCTAATTTTTTTCTTGCTTTTGTTTTGTACTTTTTGCACACCCTCATTAATATAATAGGGATGTGTTTCTGTTTCATACTTTATGAACCCCAGTCATTAGTATAACGAAAATTTGTGTTTCAAAGTTTTTGCAATCATCTCATTAATATAACAAAAATGTGTTTCTTTTGGGTGTTTAATAAAAGTGCATAACATAAATGTGTTTTCATTGTATAGTTTTATCACACACCCAACTAAAATGTTATTTTATTGTGTATCTCAGTGACATACACTATGGAATCACATTTCCATTGAACAAATATACGCAAAAAAAATGCACCTCTCATAGAGGCTAAGAAGACAATAAATAAGGTAATGGGAGTAAAAGATGGGGATGTGAAGCAAATGGAGAAGAAGATGGCAGTGGGTGAGAAGAGAAGAGGAGGAGGAGGGGTGGGGGTGTAAGGAAACTACCAATAGGTATAGGTTTGTTCTTTGCACTGAATAAGTATGGGGTGTGAATAGTAATATTGGGGAGAGAATAGCAATATTCAAAAAGTAATTTCAAAGTCTAATGGTATTGAAACTAGTGAATATTACCTTAAAGAGATTTTATTCCTACACCAAGCACTGTTCCAATATACCCAGCATGCTATAGTGCATTTCCGCAATTATCCCTGATTTAAGTTTTTTTTAAAAAGGCAAGTATTTGGAAGCGTCGATTTCTCTCTCTACACTAGCCTCGTATTCCTCATCTGTGCACCCAACCCCTTCATCTTCGTCTCTTCCGCGCACCCAAGCCATTCCTGTTCTTCTCTTCCACGCACCCAGGGTCATCTTGTTTTGTTGCATTTGTTGTCGCCTGCAGCTGCTCCGGTGGACGTGGTGGTCGTCACCCCATTTTCGTCGCGTCGTGTCGTTTCCAAGGTAAGTCAGTTCTGGTGCGCTCCACGAATTAGCAAATCCGTAAGATGTTCACGGATTGCACAATCTGTATGACTCTTACGGATTTGCTAATCCGTAAACCTCATACAGATCACACAATCTGTATGAGGCTTACAAATTAGCAAATCCGTAAGACTCATATTGATTGTGTGAACATATGAGGTTTACAGAATGAGTTTGAAGAAATTTATTGAATGCTTGTGGCCTTGGTAGCACTGTCATGTAGGAACTGTGAAAATTAGATGGGTTGTTAAAGGCTGTATCTTCTGTAATATATGTTCGAGCTGTCAAAATATATTCATCCTCCCGAATATGGTATTTTAAGTATGAGTCTGAATGTATGTCCCTTTTTCAGCACATGAATTAGTTTAGTTAATAGGAATTAGTCGTTTCACAGGAATTATGTTTGAGGCCTCGAAATAAGTAAATTAACTTGTGTGTGGTTTGAATTATTATACGATTTATTTTGTAAATTTGTAGATCATGTTTAAAACTGTAGGCTTGAGTCGGGGTTTCGGTAGAGAAGTACGAGGTACTCAGGATGCCGATGGTTTTGTTGAGGTTGCCCGTGAACGTCGAAGGCCGACAACATCAATCTGAAGACAATGACCAGCTGTAGCTGTTCCAGAGAGTGATCCTGCTGACGACACTCGTGAAGAGCCTGACATCCATACGGAGGCGGAGGGTGTGATTGATGTATCACATTTTCCAGGGGGCCCAAAAGATACACCGATGTTGACCGATTATGCCGATCATATGGCCGTAAGAGTTTGGACAGGCGAGGTAGTTAAGCGGTATACTGCCAACAACATACTCAGCTAGCTCACATGCACAAGGCAAACAATGTGTTGTTCTCATAACACAACCACAATGAGAATTATCAATGCCTACATATTTCACTCGCTCAAACTCAGCTGCAATTTGGTTTAAGGCATACCTAGACACCATGCCGATAAGTCGTTTGTACAAGGTAACCCTAAACACATGACCCACCACATGTGTGCTTCTCTCAAATGATGCCTTGATTTCACTGTGTTGTAAGGTGATCATGTTATTTACGGCATCCCAAACACTACATAAATCTCCAAGGTTATTTTGTAGTAGTCTTTTCAAGGTCCAATGTGCCGACTCAACCCTGCAGGTTTGTAAAGAACACAACTTTTCAATCAACATTTAATAAATGTTTTAAAAACCACAAACTAAACACCTATCAGTCTTATCATACCTGTTAGTTGTGCTATTTCCAAAATGCAATGCTTGATTTGTCCAAGCTGTTACAAACCTTTGTCTATGGGAGTCAACCATGTGTCTTTCACATAATCAACAAACGCAAGCCATGGTGAACAAGCAATTTCAAATTTATGAAGACAATCATCATATTCTTTCTCACTAGCACAATCAACTAGACTCCCCATGCTTTTATGACATGGTCCCATGCATTGTTTTGCCGAACTAATGTTTTACATTTTCCCTTCACATTCTTGTCAATGTGGAAACGACACAACACGTTGGTTGCATTAGGGAAGACATTTTTCACTGCATTCATCAACACTGAATCTCTATGTGTAACAACGACCTTAGGGAAAAATTCACTTTTAATAAAAATACATCTAAAGCATTCAAGAGCCCACTGAACATTGGTTGTACGTTCAGCTTCCAAATATGCAAATGCAGCTGAAAATGTCAACCCAGTAAGTGTGACATCAACAATGTCAAGTAACGAGAGTCTGTACCTGTTAATTTTGTATGTATTATCCATCAAGAATACCATGTGACATGCGTTGCACAATTTCACTGAATCCGGATGTGTCCAAAAAAGGTCACGTACAATATTTTCATCCTTAATTCTATGGGAATGAATATACATATCGCGTTCAAGAAGCTTCATCAATTGTTGCATTTCAGTATTACTGCCTCTTATAGAATAACAGAATGCATATCGTGCATTGTACACTTGCTTCATTGTTGTATAATTATTGTCATTGCGCTCCTTCAAAGTTAAAAGAATATTCTTTGATTTCACCATCAACCTTGTCATATCAGCAACAACAGTCTTCTCATCCTCAATTAGTCGCCCAACATATGGATGTCCAGTCAATGACTTAGGCAAAGCATGATTATGAGACCCGCATATTAATTTCACCATCCAACCTTCACCTCCTGAGACTGGTTTCACTCGCAACTTAAAAGGACAATTGCATTTTCTACTACTAGTCATCGTCGTTACTATATCTTTCTTGTATGTTCTATATTTTCCACTCCTTTCACAACCAATTAAAACAAACGATGGTATTCCCCTTTTTCCAGTTGACGTATCAGACCTGATTATCATTGCCACAAAACCAATATCATAGGCAACACTACGAGTCTATTTCAACACATCATCACGAGAATTAAATACCTGCAAAAACACATAATACATTTAACATCTTCTACTATCATTCATTCTACAAACTTTAACTACATACAAAACTAAATTACCTCATAAGTTTTGAAGGTATTAGAACAATCAACTTCATAATTCAGATGCTCATATAAAGCACATTCCTCTCCATTATCTTCATTCATATTCATTTCTTCAGCCACAACACTGTCATACATCCACTCATCGTTGTCCATCTTAATGAATCATCAAAAAAATATTCATTACAAATATTAAACTATTAACCATAATTACAAATTATATCCACATTAAAAAATTAAACAATATAACACTATCATTTGCCATTTCAGTTTAAAATTAAATTTAGCCTTAAATATTTGGTATTTGCTTCCTACACCATTTAACTTAACATTTCATTTTATTCCAACTGTCACAAATTAATAAAAATTCCACATCACAACATTAATACTTTATTTATTATACCACCATTTTCCTAATATAATTAACCATGTTTATGCTTACATAAATACAAAATTTTTAAAAAATTAACATTTTAAATAAAAAAATTACGGATTACATAATCTGTATGAAGTATAAGATTATGTAATCCGTAAAGTTTTTTGTTTTGTTTAAAATGTTAATTTTTTAAAATTTTGTATTTATGTAAGCATAAACATGGTATGGATTATGTAATATGAAGCATATGGATTTCCCCAGTCATTCATCCATATGGATTAGCTAATTCGTGTGTTACATACGAATTAACTAATTCATATGAAGGAATGAATGGTGAATCTGTTTGATTTTATACGAATTACCTAATTCGTATCATATACGAATTGCGTAATCTATATGAAGCATAACGTTCCCTAATCCGTAACATCCATACGGATCCGTACAATCCATAAAGATTACATAATCCGTATGGACAACATCGACAGGTGTTTCAACGTATACTTCATATGGATTATGTAATCCGTATGAAGCATACGAATGCGAAGCAAAAAAAAAACCCCTAGCTGAAGCAAATGACCATAACACTGCACACCATTCATTAATAAAAAATAGTCAAGGGTAGTTTCGGAATCAAAAAAATGTTGGGTGTATTGAAAAAGTGAATGGTGTAGGAAGCAAAAGCCCTTCCTTAAAAACGTCTTGGGCCTTGCATTGCATGTTCAATTTCAGTTCATATTGAAGCATCCCTATAAAAAGGAAACCAACAATATTAGATACTCTTATATGGCAGTTATTGTTTCTCTACAAAAATACCTTCTTACCTAGTTGTTGGAATACCTTTGCAAGTATCCATGCCATCCACAACCATTCCTCTCGTACCACTGTACCTGAAAAGAGAATCACCATAAAAGCATCTCAAAATTCAGAAGAACTGAACATCTTGAACCAGTTCATTAATTAACACCTCATACCAATTCATTAATAATAGTAATAAAAAAAAAAGGCTTAAATACTCCATCAATGGATCAGTCAAAATCGTGTCTTCGACATTTCCCTTGTTTTTTAACTTCAATGTTGACAAAGTTATATCTTATCATTTCCATGTTATGATGATTAAACAGTCATCGATTTTTTTGCACTTAATTTTTTTGGCTAGATTAATCTTTTAGTCCTTTTTTTTATTTAATTGATTCAATTTGGTTCCATTATTAATAAAAAGTAATATTTGATCCCTTAATTATCAAAATCAAGCCAATATTGCCTTGTCCATCTAATTGATCATACAAGTGTTAGCTAAATTCAACACATGTCACTTTCACATTTTACATTAGTTAGCATTGTTACGGTTAATCATACGGAAAGAATAATATTTATGCAATTTTGAGAATTAAGAGATTAAGTTGTATATTTTTATGATAAAAGAGCTAAATTGAACTAATTCAATGAAAAAGGAGATCAAAGTAATAATTTAGCTAAAAAAATTCTAAACATACATAAAAAAGACTTACTTGTACTCAATGTCTTCAATATGGAGTTATGGACAACCTTAATTGCCCGTAACATCTTGAAATATCATTTCAGTTCTTCTTTATAGCATATCTTAGATCTTATAAAATCTATTCATGTATGCTCCTTTCGATTTTAAAACAAATCAATGGTTTTGCAAAACCATTTCAACCACTTGGTTGAAGAATTCTTTTTCATCACCAACACTTTTATCCTAGCAATTAAGTCAACATGATTTTGCATATTGAGAACCGTTGTTTTATTGAAAGACCAACATTAATTCAAGTAACTGCAATGTGTTTCTTAAAATGAATTGTTTTTGTCCTATTAAACATAAGTTTCCACATATGATAGAACAAAAAACAGTTTCCATATAATTTAGTATTTAAATTGAGAAATCTACCACTAATCTTATGAGAGAGAAAAACAAAACTAACAGGAAGACATAATAAGGAAGTCCAGTCACATTGTCTGCGAAAATCAAATAGATCACAACGCATACATTCAGCTTTTAGCATGTCATGGTGTTCCCCAACTACCTCCTTGTTAGAAAGCAACTTAGTGCATTATTAAATAATTCCTTTTCTCTTTTAGTTTTTTGTCCTAGTTTGTCTCCCAAGCAAACCTCCTCTCTTCCACATTAATTGTCAAAGTTTATACAAAAATCTCCATAATGTCATATAAGTTACTTTCCAATTTGTGGCTTCCTTTGATTCTGATCTGAAAAATGAATCAAGGACACCTAAAAAATCGCCTTCACATTAGTACTTTGCGGACAATATCATGTCACTAAGAATGGATCCTCTCGTGTTGATAATAAATCGTATTAAAAATTTATATCTTTATTTGCTTCTTATAAATATTAAATAGACTACTTTCTAAATTTAAAGGTGTCAATTGAGTAGATTCAGTTCATCCAAGTTCTCTCACCACACATTGCATAAAATACGTGTCAATTTAACCCAACACACTCTTTTGAAAAATAAAGTAATTTGACTCAATTAATTATGGGTTGGTGAGTTATGTTAGTTGGCTCACAAGCTAACTCAATTTCTAAAAATACAAAAATACAAAATAAACATAGAAAAATTAATGAAAATAAATACAAGCTAACTTAATGTTTAAACTTACTGAATTTAAAGGTGTAAAACCGAGTAAATTCAATTTATCCATATTTCCTCATCACATATTGCATTATTAAATATGAATCAATTTAATCCAACTCATTTTTTTAAGCAATCAATATATTATTTGACTCAATTCATTAATGAGTTGAATAGATTGACTAAAGCTAACTTCATTTATAAAAATATAAATACAAAAATATAAAAATTAATAAATATAATAAAGCACAATAACATATTAATTCATAAGAATAAACTCAAGGTTTAAAAATAACAATATAAATAAAAATTAAAATCGAAATAAAAAAGAAAATAAAAATATATGACCTCACAACTCATTTGGATTGATTCACTTCAACCCATAAATCAAGTGTGAGGAGTCAAATCAACCCACAAAAAGTAAATCAATATTTTTTTTTAATTTATTTAACTCATGAGTTGAGCTAAATCAGATTAACTCATGACTTATGTTAATTTCAACACTTCTATTTATTGAACATTTTTATCAAGTGAGATAGATATAAAATTTTAACATCACCTTTGTCATGTTTAATAAGGTATCTATATAAGAAACAAAACTTGGTTTGGAACGTAAATCATAAATTTTGAGACTCCTCTAATGTGATTTTCTCAAAGGAAAAAATCTCACCTCTTATGAAACGGAAGTCAAAATGCAAAATATACATGACAAATATAACACGAAAGGATTTATTCCCACCATTAACCATACACTATTTTTGCTTATATATTGATCTAGTATTTTTGTTATATTCTTCTTTGCTCTTCTCTTCCTCCACTCCTTATCTCACTTTCTCATTATTGAGCTAATGATCGAGCTGAGTAACCAATTCCCTCTTATGCATCCACTAGAGTGTTCAACATAAAAATAAGAATCAAGTTATACAAACCCAGCGACGAGGATTTGAAGTCGCGAGGTAGCTTCGTTGAGTGCGAGAGGGACGAAAGACTTTGTTGAGTGCGAGAGGGACGAAAAGGTGAGAGCAAGAGTGAAAGAGCGAGATCGTTTCAGTGTCGTGAGAGTGAGAGTGAGAGAGCGAGAACAAGAGTTTCAGCACCGCGAGAATGAGAGTGAGAGCGAGATCAGGAATTTCAACGCCACGAGAGTGAAGGGTTTGGGCGCCAGACCATTTTTTATAAAAGACCCGGCAACATTGATTTTTAAATAAAATCGATGTTATTCCCGAATTCCATGACATCGAATTTCCAAAAATCGATGTTACTATAAGAAACTCAACATCAATTTTTATAAAACAGATGTTAACATTTTACTATCAACATCGGTTTTTCAAAACTTGATGTTGAGTTTCTCTAGTAACACTGGTTTTTGGAAAACCAATGTTGAGTTTCTTATAGTAACATCGGTTTTCAAAAAATAGATGTTGACTTTCTTTCAGTAACATCAATGTTAACAAAATTTCTTTATTTACGGAAATATCACTGTGAGTAATTTAATATCGGTTATTTTTGTAATTGATGTTAAATTGACGATGTTGAATGTATATTTTGTAATAGTAAAAATTTGGTAAGGGAGCCTAGGACAATAAGAAAATCACATACACTATAGGGAATAAGACTAAAATGTGGTTATATAGAATAAAGCAAAGTGGTGCCTTGCTAAGCAACTTGCAAGAAAGGTGCTTCTTCTTTATTGAAGAGGAATAGTGGAGATTTTGTCATGTATCATGGTGAAACTTTTTAGGTGCCATTTTTCCTTGCAACTTTTTGTTTTAGTGGGTAGGACCAAAACTGTAGGTACAAGCAGCATGATTGTACTATATGCCTCTCACAAAGGTTGGAAAAGCAACAACAAATTTAGTGCCGGCAATGAGCTACAGCAACAGCAAAAGAAATTGAATAGAGGGAGTGGAAACTATTAGTTTTATGATTTTCCATGTTCTTTTTTTTGGACTATCTAGACCGTAGGATTTCATGAAATAGATACTATGCTTTCTGAATATATTCTATTCTAACATGTTGTGTGTCCATATCATGACCGAACATGAAAAAGCCCAATATTATATTTCACTAAACCTTTTTAAAAGTATATTACTCTTTTAACAGTATGTTTGGATGGAGTATTTTAAAATTTCAAAAAATTTAAAATTT
>PYAF01000949.1:764014-779736 GCA_007407185.1 Glycine tomentella | reverse complement strand
AGGTCAGAGTAATTGTCGGCGATTGAGACGGAGCAAAAAGTTGTGCGGTTAAAGCTTCTAGAAAAGAAGAGAATTTCAATTTCTCACCTTTTAAGAAGGAAATTCAAATTCCACATTTCTAGTTGTTTAAAATTCTATTTTAAAATTCCAAAAATTTAAATTCCTCACATAAAAATATCCAAACAGTGAATTTTAAATTAAAGAATTTTAAATTCCCTAATAAATTACTTTCCCCAATTAAAATTCTCTATCCATTTTTTTTACTTGAATAACTTATTTAATAAAAAGAGCTTAATGATCATATGGATAATGTAAAGTAATTTTACAATGTCAAAGAGAAAAAAGGTTATTAATGCTTAAACAAAGCCTTAATTTTCGATAACCATTAGTTCATAATTGGAAATCATATAAATATGATAAGAAAACATGTTATTTTACGATTGTAGACACTGATAATTTAGCTATAGTTTTTCATTTCGAATCGCAACTTTTATAAGTCAAATGGAGAAGAGATAAAGGACTGAGTGCATATAGATATACTATTGACTCGTGTTTTCTTTAGTGGTATCTGAAAAAATCAACAAGGATGCTCAAAATAAGTTAAAATAAATTTAATTATTTGCTAATATTTAGAAGTTGGGCAAAGTGGGGCTTCTTCAGAAAGCTTCCATCCGTTAATTATTTGCTATAAATATGAATTATGCTCTTTCCATATATAGCTATCAAATGATGGACATGGATTTTGTATCGAATGATGAATATTTCTTGCGTTTTGATTAACCAAAGATTTCTGTAAAGTCTATACCCTAAATTAGAATGCAGCACCAGATTTAAAAATGGGAAAAGAAATGAAAAAGTAAATATCATGTCAAAAATAAATTAAAGAATCTCTAGATATTATTATTCCTTACTACTGAACCATCACCTATTATCATCCATCATACCAAAAGTTGAAACGTGGAGCCGTTATTAACCTAAAAGTTATCGCTGTTAACAGAATTCACAGATTGGTGCACTGCAAGGATTAAGGTTCTGCTATTTATAGTGATTTTGGATACTGAGGAGAAGAATGATCTTATGGTTTCTCTTAGTTATGAGTTGCTTTGCTACGGTATCAAGAGGATTTTCATTTTTTTAATCGAGAAATATTAATAATTAATTTGTTAATTTTTATTAACACATACAAATAAGAATTTTTATATAATTATTTTTTTGAGTTAGAATAATGCTAACAACATATTTTATTATTGTTTAAAATTCATTTAAAATTATCAAATTAGGAAAACAACTTATTGTGTGAAAAGTAAGACCAAACAAAAAAGTAAAATATATGATTTTTAATAAATTTCAGTCATTACTAATGAATGTGTTCAAAAAGTCATTTTGTTAACATTTCTTTTTTGAGTAAATAGTTTAATGAGTTTGGATACATATATTGAGAAAGAGAAAAGGAGGTTTCTCAATAAAAGTATCAAAATCCTTAAATTTTTTGTGGTATCATAAAACTTCTCATGTAATATATCGTAACTCATATTTAAAATCTCACATCACCTACTCCCTTCTCTCAAATCTCACATTTGGTTCATAAAAACTCATTAGCATCCTTAAATCTTCATATATACCCCTTCCTGGTTCCATTTTTTTTTTTTTGTGAATTTCATACTTCATTTAAATCTACAAAGAAAGAGAAAGAATAAGGAACAATTTGTGTGATAGGAGGACCTAATCTCTATTTCGGTAAAATACAGCTGTTACATCCATTACATTGCAGCTTTGTGCTGTGAATTTTTCGGTGATTTTCAAGCACACTGTAACTGTGATGTGATGCGCTTGCGGGCACTACCACAAAATGCAATGTTTTAGCCACATCATGTGGTACGGTTCACAATTTGAAACACCAAGGTTCATTGAAGGTAGGAGAGACAATTTAATTCATTTAGTCACTAATCATCAAATGCATCCATGTATAAATTCAATCAACTCATCCAATTTTAAAAGTAAATATTAATGGAATAGTTGGATTGGATTACAATTTGTTATCAGATCGATGAAAGAACCATTTTACATTTTTAAATTTATTTTGTCGACTAATTTAAAGTTTACTAATTGAGCATAGGTTTTTTTAAGGGACCTGAACTCTACTATGTTTAGGTACAAGAATGAGTACAATATTAAAATTTATTTTATGAAATTATTATTTTTTAAAATAAAACATTATATACTCTAAATGAATGGATTGGATATCCATCAAATAATAAAAAAAACATTAATAGATAGTTTGAATGTTTTTATTAAATAAATCCTGAATTTTTTATTAAATAAATCCTGAATTGATTAATTTTTAATAAGTTAATGATTTATTTATAAGTTATCTATTATTATTCAATTTAAAAATTATCTAGTCCATCCATATGATTAAAATAAATACAAATCTTTGAAACCAGAGAAAATATAGGAACAGCAACATATTCTTGTAAATTAAAAGGGCCACAAGCTCAAATAGAAAGAAAAAAAATTAGAATGTAGAACAAAAAAGGAAAAAAGAACTTTCATTCTTATGGAGTGAACAAAGTTAAAAGAAGCTAGAGTGGAGCATGAGATGCTCAGTAGTGGCACTTAGTACATCTATGGTCAAAAGTCGAGACTAAACTCAATCAATTAATTTCCAAGATTAAATTATAATTTGCTTTTTATCCCTTTTTATTATATCGTTTATTAAATTTCAGCATTTTCTTTCTTCTTTTCCTTATGTCCTGTTTGTTAAAAAATATTATATAAAGTGGACGTACATTGTATAATTTCTCATCCTTTAGCTGAAGAATTTTTTTTTTTCAAATTCACCACTAAAGAGAAAATGCAGATCTCTACTTGGAGATCTGGTTCTTCCTCCTAAAGATCTACACGGAGTTCAAAAAAATAATTTTTATATGACAAGATGAAAAAAATAAATTAAAAGCAATTAAAAGTTAAAATTAATTACTTAAAATTAATTATATGCTTTATTAATATCCATATATTTTTTCATGTTTTATTAATTAAAATTAATTATTTAATTAATTTAATTTAATTTAATTTTAAATATTTAAAAATGAAATTCATATGAGACACATTAAAATTATCTAATATCTCAATTAGGGATCTACCAATAAAAAAAAAATAAGATCTTCAATTCTATATGATATTATGGGATCCACCAAAAAATAGTTTAAAATTCTAATTTGAAATTTAGTACTAAAAATGCTATTAGAATTTTACATGTTATAGTGTAGTGGAAATTAACTAAGGCAACGTGGTACATTTTATGCGTCACTTTGCAGAATGCTGCGTGACTCAGCAATTTCGATCCAAACATATGATATGGTCTAGTGTCCAAAATAACTGTTTCCACTTGCCTACAAAAGCACGTGAATGATTCTTGACTTATAGATCCTTCCACGCATATAGATTCTGTTTTATTATCAATATTCAGTTGCCGCATACGATCATTAACCCATTGGATCCTAACTTAACACATTGAATTAAGACTAACTAGTGGACTTAATCATGGGGGTTGCACTTAGCACAATGATTTATAGTAGAATAATGGACTTTATTTAGAAGAAAGGTGTAATAGATTCTCCAACTTAACCTTTTAGATGAGACAATGAATATTTTCTAGGAGAGAAAATCTTTTTGAGTCAAATAAAATTATTATGAATATGATGGTATTTAGCATGGACTAGCATATTAAGTGATCTTTCGTGAACTATTAATTTTAGCTTTTAAATTAATCTGGAGTTCACATTATCATGATACACATTTGATATTATTTCTCTTCTTCATTGCTATCAAAGTTTCTTCCTCTTCGTTCGATCTTCGTTATTTTCCTCCTGTAATCACCCATCATTGTCACAAAATACTGCATTCTTTAGCCACTTCTTCCCTTTTTTCCCCCAAATCCCCTCTCATCAACTAATATGAACATGCAAATCTTATGCTATGGAAACCAAACAAAACAAAATTCATCAAATTAAAACCAATATGAATATGCAAATGTGTTAGTACCGAACAATCACACAACAATCGAGAAAATAGAAAGAAAGAAAGAAAGAAAAGGGGGAAAAATAACACACAGTGTTTACCCTGGTTCACCCAATATGGGTTACGTCCAGTTACTCTCTATATTCTCCTCACACACTTGTTACAATGCACTTAGATTACAAGGAAATATATACGCTTAGAAACTCTAAGTATGGTAGCTATTCATGGGTCCAAGCTCAAACTACAAATAATAAACCTTAGGTCCACAACAGTACTAGACCTCAAAAAGCTCCGGGGGCACTGCCCCCTGCACCCTCGCCTGCTCACCAAGGAGCGGGACCCCCGTCTATGAGTGGCTTATCTTCTGAAAGCAAAATATGAGTCATACCTAACAAAATGCAATAACAACCTCAACCTCATCGGAGACACAACTACCATGGCCACACGCTGGCAACACAGGGCACCACATCTGCAGCGGCACGGGACATTGTGAATGCAAAAATAACTTTGATCTCATCGAAGGGTGAGGAAATAGATCTCAAGCACAAATCTCAAAAGAAGAAGCAATATGATGTTTGCAAATTTGTTGTTCAAATTCTAGGACAGTAAAGAGATATGACGGTTTCTATCTTGTAATGTGATGAGAGATCTGTGACGCGGATTTCTTCATGGCAATTTGTGATTCATGTTGAGTTGCTGGATTGATGGAGGTTCATTCCAAGCCAAAGGTCTAGAAGGAGAGCTTGAAGCACTTCCTTTGGTGAGCTTTAAAGGACCAATGACAAGAGTTAGGATTCAAGCACTTCAAGATCACATCCAAGCTAACTTGGACAAGTATGAAGAGGCACATCAACTCAAGGATAACAAGGGCTGGATTTTGATGTCTCAAGTTCAATTTAATTCAATAAATTCCAGCACTTGTTAGAAGCAATTCTGTAAAATTCAAAAACACACATTTTCTGTTTTAATCGATTACTTGGAGTTTGTAATCGATTACAAGGAGTTCAGTTACACACAGAAACAAAGTTGGTCTGTTTTAATCGATTACCACTGGCTCGTAATCGATTAAATTAGCTTTACACATAATTAGGAACTTCCTGTGTTAATCGATTAAATGGGTAATTAATCGATTACATGAGTTCATTGTAAAATTTAGTTTGTCTGGCTTAATCGATTACAAGGTGATTTAATCGATTATTCTGTTCGTAACAGATTTTCAGATTTCTGATTAACAAAATAATTGATTACTTGGTCGAAATAATCGATTATTGTGTTAAAATTAATCGATTATTTGGACGAAATAATATATTACAATCAGTTATTTTCGTTTTGCATATAAAGCTGTCAAACTAGACGTAAAAGGAGAACTCCATTTTTCTAAGTGAATGAAAGCAGAGTTTGTGTGAAAGAGATTTCTCTCTTGTTCTTGTGTAAGAACCTCATGTTTCTTATCAATAGCTTCAAGCTATTGTGGCGATTCTTCCTAGGCTTATTGGAAAGCTTTTCCATGGTGCCATTCACCTTCATCCCTTACCTTTTTCCCACTTTCCATTTCTGAATTCTGGACAACCTTGTGTCCTTGAAGAACACTTGAAGTTTGAGTTTCAATGCAAGGAAGATTTGGGAAAACTCATGATTGATGGGTTCAATCATACATCAAGTGGTATCTAGAGCCTAATCCTTGTGGAATTCTTCTTCAAGATTCAGCTTTAAAAGTCTTCAAAGGTAAATTTTCTGCAAATTTTGAAAATCTGAAATCCTTTCTTTTTTCCTTATGTTCTTGTGTTTTTGTGAAAATCTTTGGTGGGTTAGTCTTGTTTATTGATCTACCACATAACCCTAGTGTCTTTCTTCAAGTTCCATGTGATTTCATGTCTTCATGTTCTTCATGTGTTCTTGATATTTTTTCTAATTTTCTAGTCTTGATTCTTGTCAATTTTTGTTTGTTTGTAGTGTTGTGTTGTATGACCATTTCTTTTGATTCTACTCGCATGTCTAAACTGAATTGAATTGTTAGAAGCAAATTTTACAATTGTTATACAACATATTTTGGTGATTCATCTTTTCTTTAAAGATTCTTGAACTTGTGCAAAAGAAAAACAAAAACTTACAAAAATCTTGTTAAGAAATAATCAAAAGAAAAAGAAAAATACATCAAGAGAAACATTTTAGTTTTTAGCCAAAGAAATTATTCAATGGTGGTTGGAAAAAGTGAAAGAAAAACAGAATTTAGAAGCAAATCAAAATTACAAAGACTATAAGTTCAAATTTCCATTGAACCACAAAATCAAGTGAACTTGTATGACATACAAAGTAGATGAAATTTAGCTTCTAGCAATTGAATTTCCTTGACATATTCCTTTGTGTAGTTTGGTACATTCCGTAGTGCATTGAGTTGTCTCATTAAATTCCATTTGAGTGGTGCTTTTCCAAATTTTTTTCTTCTATTGCTTGTCTCTTAAAATTCCAAAGTTTTGTCTTAGAGTTTTATTGTTCTTAGAATCTTGAGTCTAGCCTAGAATTGTTTCCTATTTCACTATAGTAAAGAAGCTTGATTTGATTTGAAGTTTTTGCTTAAGAACTATAGAGAGGAATAAGAGTGGAAAAAGGCAAGAGAGAACATTATAGAAAGAGCCTAGAAAGCGTGCAAACATGAGTGAGAGTGATAAACACTTCAAGAGGGGTGAGAATTTTCTTATAAACTTGTGTTTTTGCTAACCATTTCTTTTGAAGGATGGGCTCAATAGGAGATGAGGCTTTGTCACCTAGGACCTCTAGGTTGATGAAAACAACAAAAGACTTCCAAACTAAAACGGATGCAAAATTTGAGGAGTTCCAAAAGAAGAATCAAAGAAGGAGTAGTACAAATGGTAGTGTAGATTGAGGGCTCATGGTAGTAGAAGGTTGAGTGAGTATGCTTCCTCTCATGGAGGAAATTATTATGATGAAATGAGTGAGAAGGAGAATAGGAGAGAAAATAATAGAAGAGAACATAGGAGATATTTCCTAGGAGGGAAAATAGAAATGAGGAAGATTAGAGGGTGAGGAGAGAAGAAAGAGAAGGGAGAAATGGAGGATTGGATGGAGTGAAAATAAAAGTTCCAAAATTCCTTGGCAATAATGATCCCAAAGAATATTTTGAGTGGGAGATGAAAGTAGAGCAAATTTTTTCATGCCAACAATTTGAGGAAGAAAAGAAAGTTACTCTAGCAACTCTAGAGTTTGGTGGTTATGCTTTGACATGGTGGAACCAAATTCAAATGGATATGGGGAGAGGGAGGAGGCAAAGAGTAAATTCTTGGAATGACTTGAAGGCATGCTTGAGAGGAAGATTTGTCCCCACTTATTATGCAAGGGATATCCACAACAAGCTTCAAAGACATTTCCAAGGCTATAAAAGTGTGGATGACTACTATAAGGAAATGGAATTGATGATGATAAGGGCTGAAATTGTGGAGAGCGAAGAGGCAACAATGGCTAGATTCCTTCATGGCTTGAATAGAGAAATTCAAGATGTGATGAAGCTACACTCATATGCAACTATTGAGGAACTAGTCCACAAAGCTCAAAGGGTGGAGCAACAAATAAAAAGGAGAAAAGCTTCCTTTTCCAAGACCAATGGGGCTGCAACTTCTAGTTGGAAGGACAAGCCTAAAATGGAGGTTTCTCATGTGAAAAATAAAGAAGAGAAAGTGGAGAGCTCAAGCAGAAAAATAGTGGAACCAACTCCAACAAAATCAAGCAATATCAAGTGTTTAGAGTGCCTTGGTAAAGGTCACATTACTTCTCAATGTCCTAACAAGAAAACCATGATTTTGCTTGAGGAGGGAGACATAAAGAGTGAGTCTTCAAGTTACTCAACAAGTTCTTCAAGTGAATCAACAAGTTCTTCAAGTGAAAAGGAAGAAGAATTTACATTAGTGGAGACCAAAGAGGGTGATGATCTCTTGATGGTAAAGAAAATGCAAGAGTTGGAAAAAAATAATGCACATGAAAAAAATATTGCACCTACAAAAGAGAAAGAGATTGATAGGAAAAAAATTCATGAGATTAAAAAGAGCTTGTTCTTGAGTGACAAGGAAATCAAAAAAGTGTTATTGGCTAAACAACCTCTTTATTTTATGTTTCCTAACTCTCTTTGTTTACATGTTGAAAAGGAAGGAGAAAAATGGCCCAAAGCTATACAACCTCTTTTGGATGAAGTTGCTTTCAAATCATGGAAGGATAAGTTGTATCATGCACTTATTTTTGCATTGTCTAATTTGAATGTTTCTTTTGAATTGGAATGTGATGCATCTAATGTAGGCATTAGGGGGGTTTTCATTCAAGATAAACATCTTATTGCTTCTTTTAGTGAAAAATTGAAGGGTGCATGTTTGAACTATTCCACTTATGATAAAAAGTTGTATGCACTTTTTAGAGTCTTGCAAAATTGACAACATTATCTTTTACCTAAGGAATTTGTGATACATAGGGATCATAAGTCTCTTAAATATTTGAAAAGTCAAGGAAAACTCAACAAGAGACATGCTAGATGGTACATCAAGGGCAATTTGAGAACTTGGGAGGAGTGTCTACCTCACATTGAGTTTGCTTACAATAGAGTAGTTCACAAGACTACTTCCTTATCTCCTTTTGAAATTGTTTATGGCTTTAATCCTTTAGCTCCTCTTGATTTATTGCCTTTACCTAACACTTCTTCTATGATTAATCATGATGTTTTATCTAAAGCTTCTTATGTGAAGAAAATGCATGAACAAGTGAAGGCACATGTGGAGAAAAAGATGGAACAATATGCAAAGCAAGCCAATAAGCACAAGAAGCAAGTAATATTTAATGAAGGAGATTTGGTGTGGCTTCATTTGAGGAAGGATAGATTTCCTTATGAAAGGAAATCCAAGCTCCAACCAAGAGGAGATGGACCTTTCAAGATTTTGGAGAGGATCAACAACAATGCTTACAAACTTGAGTTGCCTAGTGAGTATGGTGTGAGTAATACTTTCAATATTTGTGATCTTTCTTTGTATGATGTAGGTAAAAGTGAGGAAGCAAACTTGAGGACAAGTTCTTTCAAGAAGGAGGGTATGATGGAGGTTCATTCCAAGCCAAAGGTCTAGAAGGAGAGCTTGAAGCACTTCCTTTGGTGAGCTTTAAAGGACCAATGACAAGAGCTAGGATTCAAGCACTTCAAGATCATATCCAAGCTAACTTGGACAAGTATGAAGAGGCACATCAACTCAAGGATAACAAAGGCTGAATTTTGATGACTCAAGTTTAATTTAATTCAATAAATTTCAGCACTTGTTAGAAGCAATTCTGTAAAATTCAAAAATACATATTTTCTGTTTTAATCGATTACTTGGAGTCTGTAATCGATTACAAGGAGTTCAGTTACACACAGAAACAAAGCTGGTATGTTTTAATCGATTACCACTGGCTCGTAATCAATTAAATTAGCTTTACACATAATCAGGAACTTCCTGTGTTAATCGATTAAATGGATACTTAATCGACTACATGAGTGCATTGTAAAATTTAGTTTGTCTGGTTTAATCGATTACACGGTGATTTAATCGATTATTCTATTCGTAACAGATTTTCAGATTTCTGATTAACAAAATAATCGATTACTTGGTCGAAATAATCGATTATTGTGTTAAAATTAATCGATTATTTGGACGAAATGATCGATTACAATCAGTTATTTTCGTTTTGTATATAAAGCTGTCAAACTGGATGTGAAAGGAGAACTCCATTTTTCTAAGTGAATGAAAGCAGAGTTTGTGTGAAAGAGATTTCTCTCTTGTTCTTGTGTAAGAACCTCATGTTTCTTATCAATAGCTTTAAGCTATTGTGGCGATTCTTCCTAGGCTTATTGGAAAGCTTTTCCATGGTGTCATTCACCTTCATCCCTTACCTTTTCCCCACTTTCCATTTCTTGATTCTGGACAACCTTGTGTCCTTGAAGGAAACTTGAAGTTTGAGTTTCAATGCAAGGAAGATTTGAGAAAACTCATGATTGATGGGTTCAATCATACATCATGGATGCAGGGATTCGTTCACTGTTGGCGTAAGGCTGAAAGGTTGTCGTATGTTGAATCAATTTGGAGAAGATGTGAAGGAGCTTCGACAATGGTAGTTTGTGACAGTACGTGGTGACGAAGAAGGTTACGATACAAGGGAGTTTGGGGCTTGTTGCGACAGTGACGAAAGGACGATTATGTGATGGCAATGGTGGTGGTGTTAAGAAGAACAATGGAGGTGTTGAGGAGGAAGGCAGAGGTATCTACGGTGACAATGAGGAGTTCATTGGCGTCAGAAGTGTTGACGATGATGACAAAGGTATAGATATGGTAAAACATAAAGCAGACAGAGACAGGATATGGTGGTGAGGGTCTACAGAAATGGCGTACACATAAGATTAATCCAACCATTAAAAGCTATGATGCATGGTGGGGTGATCCACCGTAGATGTCGTCTATGAATATTTATAAAAATTCCTTGAGTATTTAAGAAAATTACATATTTAAGACTAAATATTGTAAATTAAATTGAAACAACCTTTAAATTATCCATGCGACAAGATATTTTTTTTTTGTCTTGGGTCAGAAATCAAGGGTGTCGTCTAACTCACTGAGTCAAAGGCTAATTTCGCTCGTGCCACGTGGCTTCCGCTGACCCAATGAAATTTTGCACACGGTAGTAATCAAATAGATATTCTTCCATTATATAGATCATTATCATTCATATGAATACAATAAGCTCTTACACCAATACGTCAATCCTTTGAATTTATCCACACGACAAATAATATTATCTAATGACATGCACTATTTTAATACATTTTTATTTGATAAAATATAGTATGTGTGATTTATTAAATAAAGAGCATGATTTACCAAGTAAGTAAACCAATATTATTAAGTGACTCAAATTTTACTCAATAATAACAAAACAGTTATTTTAAAAAAATATTTACCAAGACCAATATTATCAAGTCATATTTTATCATGGAGTATGTGAATCAATTGATTTGAAATTATTTTAACTTAACCAATAATCTCAAAATTGAGTTTTAGATATACATATACCAATGATCTACACAAAGAAAATAAAAAGGTCAGATCATATTTCAAAAACCAAACCAAATGTTGTGGATTTTCGGCACAGGGTTATTTTTGTAAATATTATTTCTTGCTTTTTAAAAGCTCTCTTACAAGACAAAAAGAAAATACAACTAAAGTTTAAACCAAACAGCTACGCTAGCAACATTGAAAGGATTATGATTTGAGTAGTGTTAAAAATATATTTTTCATTAATGATTAAAATTTCTTAAAAACAAAAAATTGTAAGCAGGATTTATTAAACAAAAATTAAACTTACAAGATATATATTTTCCAATAAATTTCAATTAATAAAAAATTATTCAGTTAGTATTAACAGTTTCTTATTATTTAACTTAAAAATATATTGAAAAAAGTTAAATTATTATGTGCTTGGTTAATTAACAGATCAACTTACGTGAGTCAATGTGTTTATGTTCAATTCCAATGAATAAAAAAAGATCAACATGATTCATAATCACGTATTGTGCAAAAAAAAGGAAAAACACTACATACATATATGATGTTTGTTTTAGATTTATGATGAATAAAATAAAATTAATATTACATTGAAAAATTAATTCCTAAATAAATAAATATATTTCATTTATACTTCAAAATTAGTTTTATATTTTCAACCAACTAAAATCAATATTTCTCAACTTACTATTAAAATATTTTTCCAAATACAAATCTATTGTTTAAAATTATATATATTAAATTCATTTTTTCAAAATTAATTCCACCAAAAGTTAAAACAAATAAAGTTAAATGATTCATTTGAATAATGTTTGAACAAGGATATAGCCAAAATACGGTTCAACCACAGCCAGTTTAGCCTGATGAGTTTTTTAAAACATGTAGGATCTTTTATTATGTGGGGAATTGAACTTAAACACTACCTCATTGGTCACTACAAATTAGTTTATTAAACCTCTTAATTTATCCATTTGTTACAAATAACATCATTGAGTATAATTGAAGGTTTAGCCCCTGTTTCATTGATTGTGAAACAACATATATTTATGGCAAACACTATGTTAAAGAATCGAAACTAGATTTTTTTTATATTAAAAGTATATTATTAATACACAATGCATCTTCAAAATGAATTCTAATAAAAACTTGCATTCGTTAGCAAAGCTGCAAAGGCCTATACTTATTTGAATTTTGAAGCATCAAGCATCTAAAAAAAAGTGAACAATCACAAACTGAAGGTAACTCCTCTCGTCCTATACGTTTTACAGATAATACTCCTTTCTGCCTAGGTGGAATATCACTAGCAAACTCTGATATTGCATCTTTGGTGCCAGCACATTTAATATCAGAATACAATATGAAGACTCTTCAAAGATTGAATAACAAGGAAACTCGTGAATCCTTGAAATATTTACATAAAACCACCCTTAAGCATCTAAAAATCAATCCAACATGAACGAATAAGGTTTAGCATTTTAGTACCTTAACTCTAAACCCTGCATTCTATATAGTTCATTGATTTTGCATGGACTGCATTTGCATAATTGTATCATAAGGTCCAAACTGGCATCCACTGAGGAAATACTGCTCCTGAAGTGGTTTAGACCCATATGAAGAAATCCCACAAAGTGGTGTCATGAACATGTTTCCATTTGTGGAATTGAAGAGCATAGGCTCAGTTTCACATGGGAATTTCCAATCATGTTCCTGTTTGATTACCATAGTAGTAGACAATCTCTGATTCTGGGATGGAGGATTCACATCCTTCACTGAGTGATCTGGTGAATAGGGTCTGTTGTTACTCTCTGATGAAGGAGATTTTGCTTCTGGGAGATTCACCATTGTGATGTCATGGATACTGGATCTCTTCTTGTCCTTTCCTCCACTTAGTTGCCTGATGAAATACTTCTGAGCATGACTTGCAACCTGAGTTGGTGTTCTTGTGGTCACAAAATTGCGAGAGATGTTTCTCCAGTCTCCTTTACCATACTTCTTCAGACCCATCAGAAATTGCCTGTGATGGTTCGTTTAGCAAGTAACTCAGCATTAGACAGTAGTTCTTGCATAAATCAAAAGCTCAATATAATATTAAATTAAATTCAGCACGGATTTCACCATAGACTTTATTGTTAATTTTAGAATTTAATTAGAATGCACCTTGTCAATACAAATTGTCAAATATGGTATGCTTGTTGGCTTCTTCAAATTTGTTGTGCATGAAAATTTAATTCTTAATATGTTTTGAGTTTCTCATTGATTCAAGAGTAAAAGCCTTGGATTCAGGCAAATATGTATACACAAACAATAGACCATATTAAGTGAAGCATTTTTCATATCAATCATATATATACAGTAACCAGAACTGACTCAAACATTCAACCAATAACTACACAAATGAATTGCCTAAAACTCAAAATTTTATGCAAAATCCTTAACTTCAAAGTTGTTTAACACCCAAGCCAAGCATGGATTATTATTCCTCCACTTTTTGCCACACACATGAACATAATCGTTATCTAAATAGGGATAACTTATGGGACAACAACACACACAACAAAGGCATATGATGTGCAATTACCTGTGCTCCTCTTTAGTCCATGGCACACCTTTCTTCCTCTCCTGGTCAGATGGTCTAGGGGAAGCACCCCTTTTGCCAGTAACACCATAAAACTGCCTGAGCCCATCAAATCCTTGATTGTTGACCCACTCCAATGTGAAGGAATCAGCAGCAGTGTACACTGGAAGTGGAATAAACCCTGATTCAATGACACTTACATCTTCTTCAAGTTCCCTGTACTGTTTGATCACATCGCCGACCGTCTTGCTGGGAATCAAGGCCGCCACCTTCAGCCACCGGTCCGGAGTGTCCTTGTCAAACACAGCCAAAGCATTCTCAAAGAGCTTGTTCTCCTGTGGAGTCCACCTGGTCCCCAAGCTTTCTTGGAACAGCCAATTGGAACTTTGGAGGTATGAGGCTGGAGAAAGAACTTCAATTCCCCTGTTCATTGTTCAAGGTAGTAGTAGTAATAGTAACACCCATAGCTAGCATGCCAAAAACATATCTATTATTATATGATCATAAAAACATACACACAAATACACAGTTATTACTTGTTACACACTCTCTTTGAAGAAAGAATTCAAAGAGAGAGAAGATGTGAAGAGTAGTGGACTAGTGGAGCTGCTAAGAAGCATATAATCAAGAAGCATTTGAAAGGAATCTGCTACCCTTTTCAAATAGCCACAACCTAAGGAATCTGGAAAAAAATAATAATAATTATAACAAAAAGAAGCTTTCTTTCCAAAACGCAAGGAAAATTCATAATCCCTCAGCTTATGGGCAAACTGCAAAGGAAGTATTTTTTTTAAACCCTGAAACTATTCAGATCTAAGAGAAGAAGGAATAATCACCAACACACACATACACATAGACAAAAGGAAGCAAACCCCAGATAGAAAAAAAGGGTAAAAAAACTAAAATGTGCAGAGAATTAATTGCATCTTAAGAAGCTTATGTAGTTGACACAATAATTCGGGTGGCAAGCTTTTCCAGAGAGAGAGATATGTTTTTTTTTTTTTTTTACAATTGAGAAAAGAAAAAAAAGGAATGAAGTATTAAAATGGAAAATGGAGAGTACGCTGAAGGAGAAAAGGATGGAGTGAAATTGCGGAGGAGTACAAAGAAGGGGAACAGGAATGTGTCAGGGTCTTTGTACTGTACTGATGCTGAGTTGAGACAGCGATCTATGGAACAGGTTGGATTGGAATGGGGAGAGAGAGAGAGGTGTCAAAGGCACTGAGTTGTGATTGGTGGAGAGGGTGCTTGTGGGCGCTGAGACCACACGATGGATACAACAAGTAGGAGGAGAGAGAACCATCATCATTTGGATACAAGTGACAAGAGTCTGTTTTTTAATGGAGGAATTTAGGTTCAAATTTTGATTCATTTTTATATTTAAAATAAATTATATTAAAGAAAAATATTTATTATGTTTATGTTTTTTAATAAAAATTAAGCATTATTTTAATTGGAATTATTCGTGCCAATAATAATAATACCATGAAAAAAAAAAGTAGGAGGAGAGAGAATTGAAAAGGACAAGGGTTGATTTGGTGGTGTGGATGGCGTGGACTGGTCTGGGCAAATTGGTAATCTACAAGGAGGCCATGAACATTGACGTTGACATGGTTGGAGAATTAGGCAAAATGATCAATTGGAATATATTTTTTCCCTTAATTATCATTTAGAGTTTAATTTTGAATTAATATTTAAAAAGAATATGTTATAATATTTATTATAACTTTTGAATTAAAAATCGTAACGACTTCTAATTAGGCAAAATGATCAATTGGAATAATATGACTTTTTATTTTTTTAACTTTTACTCAGTTGACTTTTTTTAAAAAAATTAGGATATTAAATTTACAGGATATTTTTTTTACACTAAAGTCGTAAAATATTTTATAATTTCAGGCAATTATTTTTTTACTTTACAACTTCAAAATCATATTTTTTTTTTACTTTACGACTTCAAAATCATAAAATATTTGCTTTTACATTGTTTATTTTTGTTTTAAATACTTTTTAAAACATTGTAAAAAAATTTTAATTAATTTATT
>PYAF01000949.1:727271-763914 GCA_007407185.1 Glycine tomentella | reverse complement strand
TTTAAAAATATTTAAATTTAAATGAAAATACTAAATATTTTGTTTCTAATATTAAATTATAATTTATCAAATAACATTAAATTTTTAAAAATTTTGTAACTTAAATTTTACAATTATCATTAAGGAAATTAATAATTTGGTACAATAATATTAATTAATTTCATTTTAAAATTTATTTCGTATAGTTACCATGGTTACGTCCTTCAGTTTTACACAATCAACATTTTTTAGGTCTATTTAGAATTGGTATATCAATCTCATTATATATTAAATAAAAATATATATTAAAAAAATAAATATACCAAAAATTTAAAAATATTAAATAAAATCATATAGAAAATATATTAAATAAAAAATATAGAAAACGTGAAAAGAATTTATAAAAATTATATACAAAATATTAAATAAAATTTAAAAAAGAGTAAAAATATATATAAATATTAAATAAATAAATTTAAAAATTATTTAAAATTTCTTAAAAAAATTGAATGAAATTAAAAAAATTATGACTTCAAATAATAAAAAAATAGAATAAAAATAAACTTTACAACTTTAAAGTCGTAAATTGTATTAAAATGTCAGTAAATTTTCATTCTGAGAGATGAAAATTCAAATTTTAGTATATTCATTTACACGCATTATAAATTTGCTACAACTATTTGCTTGTATTCTCAGCTATCGAGATCATTGGCACATTTTTGGAACATAATAATATCATAAGATATTTTGAGTTTTTTTTTTCTCTCTCTACATATCCTTTTCTTGGGTTCTTTTTCATGTCATAAAAATTGTCATAAATTTGGTGTTTTTACCATAAATACATCATTTACTCGTTTTGTATTACCAAATTCCTCAGTACCATTCAAAATTCCTGCAAAAGTTGAAGCAACATTTAAGGTTGTCGAGCTGACTGATTTTTGAAGTGTAATTTCGAACAAGGATGTGATCTGTTCTATTCTATTTTTTCTCTCTATATTGGAATTATTATTATCAACGTTGATATGATTTTGTGTCCCTTTTGTTTAGTGGATTTTGAAAATCCTTATGTGTTAGACTCAGTCCTATTTGAGAGAGAAGTTGACACTTGACAACGTTAAATATGTGCTTAATTGATTGTTACCCTTTGAACTGGTAAGATCATTTTTTAAAAGAAATTTTCTTAATTACATACTAAAACAAAATCAAGTGTGATGGTGTTGAATTACAAGTTAGAACAAAATCAAGTATGTTGGTCATGGAAGAATTAAATTATATTTTTCAGGTTAGAAAAAACAATGAAAGATGAAGATTAAATTATATTTTATCCTTAAATGAAATGAAATTTGGGGTCTAACAAATTAGTCCAATGAAAACTTACTGACATTTTAGTCCAATAAAAACTTACTAACATTTTGGTGTAATCTATGCAGCAGCCATGTGGGCAATCATTTTTATGACATTTTTGTCCCTCTGTGCTACGTAGGCTCTTTCATTAAAAGTAATAGATAAATGAATTTGCGCACTTTTCACTTTCAGGGACTAAAATTTAAATTTTCATATTTTGGGGACGAATTTATCAGTGATATACACATTCAGGGATGAAAATGACTATTTACCCTAACAAAATATTATCAAATATCTAAAAGTAGTAAAATTGATTCATTTAATACCATCAACATAATATTTTAAAATAGACAAATATAAATTAAAACATAATATTTTTCAACGAGATTTACTATAATTGTATGAATCATAACTATTTTCTACACACTAATTTCTTGCAATAAGCTTTGATGCAACCGGATTTGTTACGATCAGATTTACTTAAAAAATGAACAAAATATGATCCATTAATATTATAAACATTTCCAATTCCAATACTTGGATTCCTAGTATTAGCAGTATTTAAAGTCAAACCAAACAACTATAAATTTTTGATCTGTTTTGATCTATTCAATTCGATTTTGATCGGATCTATAAATTTAAACTCATGATTCAACCCGTACATGAACGATTTTGATCGGTTCGATTCGATTTTAACTCAAATACATAAATGACCCAACCTAAACTGTTTGGATCGGTTTAGGTCAATTCGGGTTAGCAAGTGACCCATACCTAGGGGTGGAAACAGGTCAGGCCAGGCCAGGCTTGGTTAAAAACATCAAGGCTGGCCTAGCCTATTTACCTGTTATAGGCTTTTTTTTAGTCTTGGCCTGGCCTATTTAAAATCCTGGCTTGGCCTACGAGCCTATTAAAAAGCCTATTTTACAATAAATATTATATATTAGTGAAACTTTGAGAATTCGCATAATATTTTTAAATTTAATATAAAGAAAGACACATATTGACATACTTCCCTTTTAATTTGTGCGTGAAAAAAATTAAAATTGATTAAAGCACTCTAATATGAGATTAGGTATCTTATCTTATTTTATTTCTTTTTTTAAAAGATGGATTTATATTTTTTTAGTTTTAATATATATATATATATATATATATATATATTAGCTTTTTTACAAACCTACTACAAAGATTTCAAATTTCCTATTTTATTTTTTGTCTTTTAAGTAAGATAGGCTATTTAGATTTTATCTTATCTTTTTTTTTAAAAGATTGATTTATATCTTTTTAATTTTAATATCTATTTATTTATATATCTATATACATATATATATATATATATATATATATATATATATACCAGCCTGATAGGCCTAACAGACTTTTTTTAAAGCTTGAGTCCGACCTTTTTATTTAAATAGACTTTTCAAAAAGTCTAAGCCTGACCTTTATAATAAACAAGCCAGACCAGGCCAGGCCAAAGACCCCTGATAGGCGGCCTGACCTATTTCCATCCCTACCCATACCCATGAATACCCCTACTTAAAAAATAATCCCCTACGACTTTAAATCATAAATTAAAAAGAAATTAATTGAAGTCGTAAAGTAAAATATTTTACGACTTTAGTTAAAAAAATAAAAAATCGTAACATCGATTACAATTTTCAATTCAAAAATCGCAACATATATTATTATTTATCATTTTTTAATATTAATTCAAAATTGATCTATAAATGATAATTAACCAAAAAAATATATTCCTAATTGAGCGTTTTGCCGGAGAATCACGAATGAAGAAGGGAAGTTGTGGTGTAATTGAAGTAGAACAGTGGAGGATCATGAAGTGTGGGAAAAAAGACAAAAATGTCATTTTGTGGAAGTGGACGTTGTTTTGGACTGAAATTGCGAAATTGCCACTTTATAATTTTCGGCAGGAGGCCACATTGAGATTGGGTATTTGTCATTTGATGGTTATAATGTATAAAAATACTAAAAATATCATTTTGGTGCTCTAATGTTTTAGTATTTCTTTATATTTTAAAATGGCTAAATTATATATTTGATTTTTTAATGTTTTATCATTTATCTTTTAAAAATTTGAATTTAATCATTTATCTTCTTTTTGGTTTAGTTTAATTTTTTATGTTTAAAAAATTTAATTTGATCTTTCATCATATATATATATATATATATATTAATTAATTTAGTCTTTTATATTGTTTTTTTTTTAATTTGGTCCTTAAGTCTATTTAAAATTGACATAGTTAATCATTTAAAAATAAATATTTTTTGTTCAGTTTTCTCCCCTTCTCCTCTATTTCATTTTTAACTAAAAAAGTTCACATGTAAATAATTAACGACATCAATCTTAAAGAAGGATCGAATTGAAAAAAAAACAAATGATCAAAATAAATATTTTGAAAGATAATTGATTAAACTGAACCAAAAGAATAAGATAAAAGACCAAATTGGATTTTTAAAATATTAAGGATTTAATTGAAAAAAATAAGATAAAATATTAAATAGGTCATTTGTACTTTTAAAATTCCTCTTTTTTTTCTTTAAGTTTATAAAGTTGTTCTTCGTTTGATACTAATACTATTAGTATTTTAAATTTTAAAATAATTAATTTTAACATAGTGACAATTAAAAAGTATTATTATGTTTAACTAATTAATATAATTAATTCAAATATAATGTCAATTTTTAATATTCACTATCTTTTTTATTAAAAAAATTTTGAAAATAAAAATTACAATATTCATTTTAGATAGAGATGTCTAATCAATCAACCTTAACCTATTTGGTACTAGATCACATGGGGTAGGACTAAAATTGGCCCATATGGCCCAATGACATACATATATAAATGGATCATATGGCCAAAAGGACCTTAAGGCCAAGGTCAATCCATGGGCCAACCAACTTTTAAAAATTAAAATTTAGAAAGTTAAAACAATTTTCTCTTGTGAGCTAAGATTAGCCAATAGGCCTTAAATTTAAATAATTTGACCAAGATTTTTAATACTCTAGCCAAAATATAGTTGAAGGTGCTCTAACTAAGACTGAGTTGTAGATATTTGTAATCGATATTGAGTTGAAGATACTCGAATCGAGGTCGAGTTGAAGATATTATAACTGAGACCAAGTTGAAGATATTCTCCCGGGTCAAGGTCGAAGGAAATATGCTTTGGTAAAGGCTAGCCAAAAACTTCCGTAGTTGAGGCTAACCGAAAAAAGCTATGGCCAAGGTTCCAAAAAATTTCCTAGTCAAGTTTAGCCATAAATGCCCTAGCGAGGCTGGTCAAAAATTGCCCTTGACGAGTCTAGCCGAAAGAAACCCAAGTCAAGGTTGGATGAAAGAATGCATTGATTGAGGATGACCGAAAAATGTCATAACCGAGGTTGGCCGAAAAATGCCCTAGCTAAATTTGGTTTAAAGATACCCTGGACATGGCCGACCGAAAAAAGCCTTTGTTGTAGTTGGCCAAAAAAAAGCCCTTATCGAGTTAGCAAAAAAATGTCTGAACCAAGGTTGGCTAAAAATTGCCCTAGATGAGGCTGGCCTAAAGAAGCCTTTTCCCAAGTTAACCAAAAGAAGCCCTGGTGAAGGTTAGCATAAAAAAGTCCTGCCCAAGGTTGGCCAAAAAATGTTGGTCTAGGTTGGCCGCAAGATATCGTGGGCATGAGCGATTAAAAAAACTTGATCGAGTTCAATAAAAACAAGCCCCAGTCGACTAAGGCAGATAAAAAAAAGTCCTAGTCGATGTTGATAATGTTGGGTGAAACATCATTTATTAACTGATGATAGAGACTCAAAACAAAAGTTTCAATATATCGAAGACTCAAAATAAAGAAAAAATTATTAGAGACAAAAAAAAATTCAGTCATTTATCAAGGAACCTTAAACATATTTAAACCCTTTTTATTATTCCTTTTATAATTAAGTTTTATTAATTGATTAAAAACCTTTCTTAAGTTTGATGCCATCTGTGTAAACTGGTTTTGTATATAAAATAGATAGAGATATAATTTTATTAGGTGTCCAATCATTCAATTTGGGTTCGAATTTGATAGGATTATTCATGGGGCAAATTTTTCTTCTAAACTTTAATGTAACTATATTTCTCTTGTCAGTATTTAAACTTACCAATTAATATGCCACTTATGTTATTTAGGGTCTTGTTTTTTATTTTTTTTATTTTTTAGATTTCTTGTATTTTTACAAGAGACAATTATGTTTGAACGGAGTAGAATCACTATTTAGAATCTTGTTTAGGGCTATGTATTTTTCTTTTTCCGCTTTTGTTAAAAAATTAGATATATTCTTCGTACAAACACTAGTGAAAAGTTAAAATGAGCCAAACTGATCAACGATTTATCGCAGTAAATAACCTTTCTGTATTTCATGAAACAAACAAGAGCGTACACTTGTTGATTCCAACACAAGCACAATGTGTCTTAGAAAAATGAATTTGCAAGAAGAAAACCAAAATGCTCGCTCCATCTTATTAAACGTGGTTGAACAAATTCTCCTATTTGCTTAAAGAAAAAGCATTCGGGGATACTCGCTTATTAAATAACCTTTTTCTTTTTCACTCACTCTTCTTTTGCCTGGCTTCTCTGTATCCCTCCAAAGCTTCTTTTGTTTCGGCATTGGAAGGCCTTTCTTTTGTGTATTGCATAATTAATTGATGATTGGCACATTAGCATATGGGAAGATCTTTAGGTGGTGGTATCACTGATTGCTTAGGACCTTTGCCATTGTCCACCAAAAAGGCCATCTTTAGCCCCCATGTTGTGTGTACCTCCAAGTGGCAGTGCATGAACCAAACTCCTATCAAACACATACGCAACAGATATTTTAGTATTAGGATGAGTTTGGTACCCTCTTAAAAACAAGACTTTTAAGTGTGAAGACTTTTTATATTGTTATCTAGTCATGTATAGTAATATATGGTAAATTTATTGATTTTAAAAAATAAATTTTAATAGTTGATATTTTAAGAATCTTTACATTTGACCATACATTACAATTAAGCTTTAAGTTTTGGGATAATTATATCAATTTTCTTTGATGTTAGTAGTAATTACACAGAATTTTAATTGTGTCAGAAAATTATGCCAACCACACTTTTATCAATTTTGTCATTTGCACAATATTTCAGTCAACAACATGTAGAAGTGATACATAAAAGGGAGAGGTAAGTAATTTTCTAAACAAGTTGGTTGTTAGTGTAATTAGCACTACCATTAGTATCTATGTAACTAATTGGTCCCAAGTTTTTCTAACTAAATTTTAAGAGTGTACTAATTAAGTTGACTCATGTTGTATATGAGAATTTATTTTTACCTGGATTATCTGCTCTGAATCTAAATGCAGTCCACCCTCCAGCTGGTACTCCAATAGTGTTCCTTTCAACAGGATCAACAAGGTTAAAGTTCTTAGGGTCAGTTTTGGGGTTGAAATTTCCTACTCCTCTTCCAACAACAAAGAAATTGAACCCATGAAGATGAACTGGGTGGTTCTCAGGTGCAATGATTCCAGTATCTTGCAGTACAACCTGAACTGTGGCATTGAACGGTAGTCGGTAAACCTTTGTGCCGGTTTCGGTGTTCAAATTGGCTGGTCCAGGCCCTGAGTAGTTGAACACATGGGGTGGATTGGCAGGGAAATCAGTGGTGAACACCCCTTTTATGTTGAAATAATGTGCTTGAAGTAAGGCAATGGTTGGCATAATAAATGTCACATTGTTGATAGCAGCCACAACCCTGCTTCCATTTGCAGCTTTGCAAGATGGACAAGGGCTAATCCCCAACCCAACAGTGAAGAAAAGTGAGTGATCAACAGTTAATGGGACATTGACAGGGTATTTTTTGGAGTTAAGGCCTCTAAGAGAGGTGGTGAATTTGTCGGCAATTTTTGTAGCATTTTTGGGAGGTGGGGTGGTGAGAATTGTGGGAGTGGCAGCAAGAGTTCCTGTGTAGTGCAATGTTGCTGTGGCAGTCAAGTTGTCCACAGCAACAGGAGCATCCATGAAAGGAGAAGCAGCTACCAAGTACTTGCCAGAATTTTGGTCAGCATTTAGAAGAACATTGGTGGTTTGGCCAGGGGCTATCACAATTGTTTCAATCTTGAAGGGCTTTACATATGTGGCATCAACTTCTACCACTGTGAGCTTATGGCCAGCAATTTTGAAGAAGAGCTCTTCATTGAGTGCAGCATTGACAATTCTCAGCAGGTAGGTCTTTCCACTCTCCACAGGCAGGTTGTAAACATCTGGACATATTTCCATAAAAAGAAAGCAAATAAAGCTTAGTTTGAGGCTTTGAGCATAAGGAAAATATTTAAGAGTAAATAATTTATGGATTGATCTTTACACTACCGTCTAATCACAAATTATGTATAATAAATTTGTTTACTTTTACAATAATCACTTTAAATGTTATACCTACCATGATTTACGATTAATAGAGTAATTTTTTTATACTAATAATGTATAAAAATTAAACTCGATATGTAAGTTTAGAGGTCGGAGAATTGAATAGAACAAAATACCTTGTGTAGAACAATTGGTAACTTTCCCTGGAAGGCCATTAATAGTATGAGCATCTGAGACATTTGGTGCCAATCCTGATTTGAGAGCTTCATTGATAATAGCTTCAGTATCAGATTTCCACCATTCTCCTACAATTTATCACCATAGTGAATTTTAATCTGAATACCAATTATTGAACTTTAACTATGTTCAGATCCTTAAGACCAATTAACTTAGTGAATAGGAAAATTTAAAGGCTATTTGTTTTGGCTCACCTAATACCACAACCAATTCATCATCTGGCGTTGGGAAGGGATAAGGCACACCTCTCTTTGGCAAGATAACTAAGGCACCATGGAGAGTTGACCTTAGCCAGTTAACATGTGCATGATAAAGAAGTGTTCCTCTTTGCCCCGTGAGGGTGAAATTGTACAGATAGGTTTGCCCTGGTTGAATTGGGCACTGTGTGACATATGCAGGTCCATCAGCCCAACCAGTTCTCAATTGCCTCACACCATGCCTACCAAGATGGCATAATCATTCCAATTAGCATTGAATTTGAAGATTGTGTTGATTAGAGAAAAAAATTGTTTACAATAACATCCATTACTTATTTTTTTGTTCTATACTTTCTGTAACTTAGCATATAAAATATAGGCTTCTATTTTTTACCCCAACTTTTTAGTTTTAAATGAATTTATCTCCTACAAATTAATTTGACATATTTTATCTAAAAATTTTAAAAAATTTATGAATTTTATCCTTTATTATTTTACTCCTAACATAATTACACTTTTTAATTTTTATCCTCTACTTTTTATAATTTTGACAAATTTTATTCTCAATTTTTGTGCTTATTATTGGATATATGTATGAGGTAAAATTTATAAATTTCTTAAAAATTGGAGTAAAATGTATCAAATTAAAAAATTAAGAATAAAATTCTCAAAAAAAATTAAAATTGAGGATAAAAAACACAATTAAGTTAAAAATATATGATTTCTCACCAATGGATGGTAACGTTGTGGTTGACTTGGTTAATGACTTTGACCAGCACTGTATCATCTTCCCTGGCGTAAAGTGTGGGTCCAGGAAACTTCCCATTAATGGTGACAATAGATTTGCTTGAACACAATCTATTGGTTTGTTTAGACACCACCTGCACCCATTATTACCAAAATTAGCACATTATATGAAAGAAACAAATATTGAGCGTGCATTTGGTTGGAATGAATTGACCGATTAACCATCTTTAGGTGCTGATTTGGAGGTCTACCGTCCATGTCACTAGAAGTCTAAATCTACTCATTATGTTCTACTTTGTGACAAAATTGTTAGCATATACTAAGGATTAAGTTTAGGTGAAAATTAATGCTTCAAAACTAATAATAATGATTACATGATGCCAGCAAACGTTGTGTACATACCAAGTAAAGGATTGACAGCTTATGTCAGTAATGTTACTACAATGTTTCAGAAATAATATTATTACGGTTGCCATTTCATTTTATCTTAGGTTATATGTTCATACGAATTATATATGTAGATGAATATGTCCAAAAAATATATTTGGGTGAATAATAAGTTCGTGATTTATATTATGAGGGGTTCCTGTCTCAAAAACGGAATGAAAAGATTTTATTTCCAAATAATTATTTGAACTGTTGGTGCTATGATTTATTTTATTAGTCAGTTCTCCGTTTCATAGCTTGTTTGCACCAAGGACACAATATTATCAGGTGGTATATGTATGATTTAAGATAAAAATAAAACCCCCACCTAAGTCCGCTTAAATAATTTGGGTGATTAACAAAGTTCACAACGGAATAGAAACATAACTGCACTAATCTATTTAACATGAAAATGAAATATCCTAAGCTGCTCTCGCAGTTGTCACAACATCATTCTAAATTCAATAAGAAAATAATCTTAACCTCTGCAAAATCATACATCTTTATCAGAACTTGATAGAAAATTACTTAATAAGAGCTAGACGTGCGAATAAATTAAAGTACAAACTGCATGCATTTATGTAGATAATTATTATTCGTTAAGCTTCTACTCTTAAAAAAATAGATTCCTAGGTGCTTAAGAACGAGGAGAACCTCCACACCATTAAATATATACATGTACCAAGTACCATCTTAATCATAACTTTCAAATATGATATTAGTTACAACATTATAAAAATGCATGACACGCCCAAAGGTAATAAATAATGGTTTACTTACATGAAATTTGTAGTGCCTCACTCTGCATTCAACCAAAGCTGGAAGAATGCAAGCAATGAGAAGCACCATTCGAACCCAATGAGAAGCCATTTCTCTGTCTCTCTCTCTCTCTGTATCCTCTCTACAACACTTTCTCTCAGGCCCTGTCTTAATTTGTCGTACTTCTTATGTCCTTGTGTGTTGCATTCACAAAGGACTGGCCAACCCACACTTATATAGACCGAAATGGGCATTGCTACCACGTCGTTTTAACTATGTTAGGTGAGTGATGGTGGCATTCTTGGAAATTAAGACTGAAATTAAACAAATTAAACTAGCTTATCTGACGATATCTTGCATGTCACATAAAGTAGTGTATAATGGGAATCGGTGTATATATATTTTGGGATAGAAGTTATTAATAACCTCCTTAATTAGACACATATATGTTATGTTAAATTGATAATAGTTGTTTTGGATTGGTTGTGTTTTGACTTGCAAACATTTCTCTGTTCCCCCACTAACTGAGGTTTCATCTAGAAAGTTAACCAATTAAAGTATGGTAATGTAGTTTAGTTAAAGGACCTGATTCATCATTTTGGGCCTTAAACACCCTTTTACCAGAAGCCCTTAGTAGTAAATAGTAATGATCTTGTATGATATTTATTTTATCTAGTCATTAAAGATTTTTTTAATAATAAGTACAATGTTTTTCAGGGCAAGAGAAAGTACAGCATTTAGCACATGTGAAACATAAGCACGCTCTCTTAGTATTTGTCTTTTCTAGTTTTAATAAACAAAAGACATCCATGTCTAAGGAGACTTAGTAAGTTTAAGTGCAAGGAAAATGATATAGTATTCGATGTCACTTGAGTTAAGGTTTTTGTTCGATTACACGACTTTTCCCTCTAATTATTGTTGTTATTTTATTTTGTTCCTTCAAGTGGACATCAATCATTATTTTTCTTCCTATATAGTAATATAAATGAGTAATGTGAACCAATAAGTCACTTATTTGAGTAAAAGTCAGCTCGATTTCTTTAAATAAAATTTTAAGTTAAAAATTCACAAATTAAAAAAATATGATTAAAATGGGATACTTCATTAAAATTAGTTAGTTAGATTTTCGGATGAAAATTAGTCATAAACAAAGTTGATAAATAGTCCACACCAATATTTGAATTGTTTGATGTTTAAGTTTTTTGTTTATTTATTTTGGGTGAAATTTAATGTTTTTGTTGGTGAATTTTGATTGGACAATTAAAGTTTAAAATAATTTAATAGATTCAATTTATGAATTTTTTTAATAAGAAATGAGAATTTAGGAGTTTTAGGCATAAAAATAAACAAATTAAGTAGAGGACCATATTTGTTTATTTTTAATATTAAATGAACTTAATTTATATATTAAAAAAACAACATTCAATTTATTTTAGGAAAAAAAAATAAACAAACTTGAAAGATCGAAATAACACATTGCAAATTAAAGGGACTAAAAATTCACCCATAATGCATAGTCGATGCTAAGGAACCGGAATCTTCTTGTGAGGATCCTAATTGCTTAGTTCACAAAATAAAGTATTGTTGAGATATGGCTTTCAGAGTTTAGGGTCATTTATCAGGTAGAAACACAGAGGGTGCACATCATGTTTGGTTTGAAAGCCAAGATTAAACCAACATTGGGTAAGTAACAACTCTGTCACATTCCGGTCTCTCTTCTGTTCCTTACCTGCTTTTTATTCAATTTAATTTTTTAATTCTATTTTTTTCTTCCATGTATTTGCACTTTTGCAAGTAGGTAACGGACTAACACATAAGTGACTAGCTAGATAAACCGCAAACTACTTGATGAAACGTGTATTAAAATGATATTTAGGTACAGTGGTTTAAAGTCAACTTAGTTAGAAATGTACCTACATCATCTTGCAATTTGTTGATGTTGATCAATCGCGCCAAGGTGGTACGTTTTTGTTTAATATCTCAGATAGAATAAAGATAAAATACAAAACGACAAATGGAGAAAACAAGACATGTTAATTAATTAATTATTAATACTAGTAATAATAATCACAATTGTTTTTTTTACCATGGTTTTTATATAAGGTGTTCAAATTTGATTTATAAATGATGATTTTACCAAAAACTTACTCCATCTTTTCCTTTTTAATTGTCAGATTTTTGAAGAATTTTTGTTACTTTTGTATCTATTATTTATAAAAATTAATATCACATTAATTACTTTTTTATTAATTATATATTATTATTTATTTTTTATCTTTAATTAATTTAGATTTAAATATAAATTTTTGTGGAGAAAAAGTGAAAGAAGGTAAAATATGAGATTCTACAACTATTTTATTACAATATAAAAAATTTATTATATTTTTTGGTTTCTACAAAATAACATTAAAAGACAAATAAAAAAAAAAAAAAAAAACAGAGATAGAGGGTTAGCTAACCCCCAAACAAAGCGAGTTCTCAATCATCGATGCTCTTCTCACAAACCCGATCTGCTTTTTGTTGCAGAACCTTGGACACATTATAATTTGTTTCCTCAAACCTTTTGGAACAGTTTTACCTCTCCCCTGTTGCGGTTAACTCCAGGGACGGTCTTCCTCCTAATCTTTGGTGTTTTGCTCGTTTTGGTTTGACACTTTCTGTTTTAAGGATTTCTGATCAGCACTGCTCCTTTATTGTTGACTTTGAAGAATAATTTGTTTTTGTTTCAGCCATTTTATGGCTCCACCAGATATGTTTTAGTAAATAAAAAAATTTCAATTGTTTAGAAATTGAGACAGAGGGTAATTATTTATAAACACCATCTTTTAATTCACTGAAAAATAAGGACAAAAACATGACGAACTACCAAATATCAAAGCGAGTGGTAGCGCGCTTAGATGCGATAAGCTTAATGATGCGAACAAACTTAAAATCAAAACAATTTTATTTCATTTTTCTAAGATCTGAACCATTCTTGCACTCACTAATTTGTAATTAAAATCATTGGCGCTAAAAAAAATGGTCTATTCCACTCGATGAAAAAAAAGTTAACTTTATGTTTAACATTCATTTTGGTAAGCAAAGAAAATTTATTGATAAAAATGTATGGCTTAAAGCACAAGACGTGTCCAGCCACACAAGTTACTAGACATAGAGTATAAATACGCTTCCTCTCCTGGGCAAAGTAAGTAATTAACAACCCATACCCTTAGGCTTAGTGGAAGTTTGCAACCTGGATGTAGACAGGGCCCATCCAGAAAAAAAAGTAAGGGAAACACTAGTGGTTCGAAAATTTTTTTTAAAGAAAATTAAATGAATAAACCATTATAATAAAAGTGTGAAAAGGTATAATTTAAAAGAGAAAAAATTGATAAAATTTGGTGTTTAAAAATAATAAGAGTGTGACAACTGTATTCATAAAAATTACAAAGATATATACCCACATTTACTCCTCTCTTATTTTTTATCTTTTTTATTTTTTTTATGCTTTTCAATTTTTTTCTCATGCAAACGTTTAAACTATTTTTTTTATTTTACTTTATTTTATTTTTATAAAAAAATTATCTATTCTTGAGAATTTAAGGGAGTCACTCCCCCAGTCTTACACCTGCATCCGCCCATGGATGTAGACACCGAGTTGAAGCTGTCTATTCCACCCTTTATGTTTAACGTTAATTAATATAATTTATGAACTAGAATTAGAATGTAGAAATGACAAGTTGAAGTGTTGAACTGAATCTTTAACTAGGTATTTTCGGAAAATAACAATAAGAGTTCTTGAAAAGGAAAAACAGCAACAATGAGAAGTGGTAATATATATAAACTCTTCCAACTTTTAGATGATATTTTTGTTTTCAAAATTAACGCTGCTTATATTTATTCCTCTTGATTCATTCATTGAACATGCTCAATATTAATTAATATGCAAAACTAATTGGGCCAAATTAACACTCATTCTCATTACCAGAGAAGCTATAACCCAATTGTGATTATCATCCCAACTATTTCTTGTATAGCCAGTTTGTTTATGTGGATGGCCAAGCTCCACGAGTATTTACAAATATAGGACAAGGGATCCTGTTGGCTGCTTCTTGGGGCATTAAAATTTCCTGCGTCATGATTGAGAAATAAAAACCTTCTCTTGGTCCTAGCCGCTTCCTTACTTTGGATCTCTAAAGATAAGAATACAGAGTAGATTATGATCTATGTTATATATGGATAAATATGTAGCTAACAGGTGAAAATACAGGCCACCAAACTCGATGTATATCATGCCTCTTATTTTATAATATTCTTTATGCTTGTAAAGATGTTTAAACATAAGAAAGAAAATTATACTAATTTATGTTGAAGTTATAGTTTATTATGTTGAATGTGTTAATTAGAAAATGACTTTTATATCGCTTTATGCATTTTCCTTTCATCCAATATCTTTCCTTATTTAATAAATAAATAAATGAATCTAGCTCATTACTCTTGCATTGTACTCTAAATATATTATTTTACCTTGTAAATTATAAAGTATTATGCGAGTGCCAAACGAAAAGGATGTCGAATATAACAAGCACTAACTTAGTCCATAACAGTATCCCTAACCTTAATGAAGTTACAATGACAGGTATTTTTAGACATGAAACTTTATTGAATAATAGATGATAACTTGAAAGTATATTGAACAAAAATCTTATATATGTTTTATGCATTTTTTTTAAAATGAGTTAAAATTGAACAAAAATATGATTTATCTTCATTATAAAAATAATTTTTTCCGTCGCCTAATTTATTAAATTTTGTTTTGGTCTTCTATCTATTAGAAGATTTATTATGATCCTTTAACTTTCAAATTTGAGTTATGTTTTTTTTTTTTCAAAACAGTTATCATTTTGATTTTGTTGCATGATTTTGAACCTCTTGTTTTAATTGTTTCAAGATGTAAAACTTTTCTCATAAGATTCAGTTGCATAAAAAAGGTCATAGTAAAAACCTTGATGATAAATAATATTTTATTGATTGTTACTATTTTAAGGATATGCAGTTCGTTTCAAAATATAAGATTCAGTTGCATAAAAAAAGGTCATAGTAAAAACCTGGATGATAAATAATATTTTATTGATGGTTACTATATATTTTAAGGGTTTGCAGTTTGTTTCAAAATTATATTGTACTTAAATAAGAACACGAAAAAAACCTTGATTTATTTAATATTATAAAAATTAAATTAAATACATTAAAATTGGCATGTAAGATTTAAGAAAAAATTAGTAGTGTTAAAAATTAGCATGACATCCTCTATTTCTCAATTTATTTTGTTTGCAAAATAAATAAATTAGTATTTGATTTTGTTAGTTTCTATTTTGGTCTATAGTCTTAATATTTGTGTTTGCAACTCGTTCCAGCATTATATATTTTTAAATTAATTTAAAATAACTAAAAAGGATCTACAAATAATTAGTTTGGAAAATTTATTAGATTTATTTAAATTAGAAATATGTGTGAAAGTTTTTGTATGTATTGCACATTAAGCAACCCAAGTAACCATGTATCTCACGTACGTATACATACATTATCATAACAACTTATATCCTTTATGTTCTTGGTCCTAATTTTTTCCATAGATGATCCCATGTGTATTAATTCAACCCAATAATTCATTTCGTTCTCCCAAATTAAGCTTACCAGCTTGATTCAGTAAAAAGTAGAAAAAACAAATCCTTTTAAATCCTTTTTCTCCTTGGTGAAAGAAAATGAACATGTAGGCGTGCCACAAGTATAAGCTGTCTTCTATCCAATGAAAGAGAGAGAGAGAGAGAGAGAGAGAGAGAGAGTTTTCATTTTCTTCTTCCTATACATACAACTAGGGATGAAAATGGCTTAGACCGCCTATCAAGGGTTTTTGGCCTGACCTATTTAAGGCCTGGTCTGGCCTGTCTTATTTATTATAAAGGTCAGGCTAAGCCTTACTGAAAAGTATGTTTAAATAAAAATGTCAAACTCAAACTTTAAAAAAAGTCTGTTATGCTTATTAGGCCAACCTATTTAACATATATATATATATATATATTAAATCTTAAAAATAATATATTTATTTTTCTAAAAATATTTTTCCTTATTATGAAGGTGAATGATTAATCATTTCAAAAAATCACCTTGAAAATCTCATAAAATGATTATTACTTATTTGGAAATATAAGTAAGATGTTGAAACATTTTTTAAAAAAAAATATTTCTTTAACTTTCTTAAATTGATTTAAAGTATTTTATAAAATTAAATTTTCTATTAAAAATAGGCTTTATAATAGGCTTGTAGGTCTAACCAGGCTTTTAAATAGGTCAGGCCAAGCCTAAAAAAACATATGACAGGTAAATAGGTCAGGCCAAACTTTATGTTTTTAAATCAGGCCAAGGCCAAGCCTAACCAAGTCTGACCTAGTTTGGCCTGTTTCCACCCCTACATACAACCCACACATCTTCCGCCTAATTCAAGCAAGAAGTAGTCAATCTCCATTCTTATTTATCTACTCATTTTTCTTTCACTCGAATACCTAACTTAAACCACCCAAATATTTTAAGAATCCTTAATCTAATTCAATGTGACATTTTTATTTTAGTCATAGAAAAAGAGGAAAAAGAAAATTGCATTCGGCAATAAAAGGAAATTATTAAAAGGGATCAATATCAACATCAACATCAATATTAACAACGTCTTTAATCCAAGTTAATTGAGGTCAGTGGTAGATGAACTCAATGATAGATATAATGAGGTTGAAAAAAAAAGAAAAAAAGAAAAGAAAATAAGATGAAAGAAAAGGAGAAAAGAAGGAGGGGGAAGATAAAGAGAAAAAGGACTAAAAATGGATCATTTGGAACATAGAGATAACAACGGGTCTAACCCTCCACCAAGCTTATATATAGCTTTTATCCATTCCATTCTAAGACACACAGTCTGTCAATCTATATATCACTACATTAAGTCTTGTTTAACTATCATTCTCAAGGTAAGTTTCGGTCTACTTCTACATCTCTTTGTATCGAGCTTTTGGTAACAAACTTTTGTTTTTATAGGAGCATTTATGGATCATCTTATTACGTGTCCAAACCATCTCAATCTATGCTCCCTCATCTTTTCACTCACTGGTACTACTGCTACCTTTCGTCGAATATCTTCATTTATTATCTTATTCATCTTCATATAACCACACATTCACCTAGGGATGGAAATGGGTCAGGCCGCCTATCAGGGACCTTTGGCCTGACCTGGCTTGTTTATTATGAAGGTCAAGTTAAGGCTTTTTGAAAAGCCTGTTTAAATAAAAAAGTCAAGCTCAAGCTTCAAAAAAATTTTGTTAGCTTATCAGGATGACCTATTTAACATATATATATATATATATATATATATTAAAACTTAAAATAATATATATATATATATATATTGAAACTTAAAAATAATATATTTATTTTTCTAAAAATATTTTTCCTTATTATGAAGGTGGATGATCAATCATTTCAAAAAAATCACCTTGAAAATCTCATAAAATGATTATTACTTATTTGGAAATATAAGTAAGATGTTGAGACATTTTTTGTTTAAAAATTATTTCTTTAACTTTCTTAAATTTATTTAAAGTGTTTTATAAAATTAAATTTTCTATTAAAAATAGGATTTTTTAATAGGCTTGTAGGCCTAACCAGGCTTTTAAATAGGTCAGGCCAAGCCTAAAAAAAAGTCTATGACAGGTAAATAGGTCAGGCCAAACTTTATGTTTTTAAATCTGGCCTAGGCTAGGCCTAACCAAGCCTGGCTTGGCTTGGCCTGTTTCCACCCCTACATCCACCTTAACACCTTCATTTTTGCTACCTCTATTTTACGTTCATGTTTTCTATGTGTTGGCCAACATTCAGCTCCATATAACATTGCAGGTCTTACAGTTGTTCTACAAAAATTTCCTTTTAGCTTAAGGGAAATTTAGAGGTCACACAACAACTCAGATGCACTCCGCCATTTCATTCACCATGCTCTGATTTTATGATTTACATCCTCATCAATTTCTCCACCTTTTTGCAAATTTGATCACAGGTATCTAAAAATATTTTTCTTGGGTACCTCTTGACCAAGTAGATGCAGTGGATCTTGATCACCATCCTCTTACCAATGAAAACTCACATTTCATATACTTAGTCTTGCTCCGACTTAACGTGAATCCTTTACACTCAAAAGTGCTTCTCCACAATTCAAGTTTTCTATTAACATTGTTTTTTGTCTCATCAGTAAGCATAATATCATCTGCAAAAAGCATACACCACGACACTTTCTCTTGAATATTTTTTGTTATTTCATCCACCAGTAAGGCAAAATAGTTAAGGACTAAGAATCGAACCATGGTTTACACCTACCATGACAGGAAAATAATTTGATATTCCATTACAAGCTTTCACATACGTGGTAGCCCCATCACACATATCCTTATTGCATTTACATTGCACAAGTTTCATTAGATTTATTAATTTTTAAAAACAATGGTTAAGATGTATTCATCTTTTTTATTTCCTTTTTCTCTTTCCTTCCTTCTTTTTTCTGGATTTATCCATTTCTCCATCTTCCCGTTACTTAACACTCACTGTTGTTTTATCAAACTCAACAACTGATAACCGATGTCGTATCGCTTCAAAATAATTAAACTACGCTAATTCTGTAGCACAAGATTAACCTAGGTCAACTCAGAGACACTATCAATATGGTTCCAACTTCAATTCACTAATAAATAGTTGGGGGTTTTTGTCAAACAGTTTGCATGCGTTAAATAATAATTGCAGAATTGCAGAAAAACGTATAAACTAATGCGAATTGATAAGATATAATGTAAAATAGATTAAAGAGCATCAATCCAATTCACCAAATCAAGTAATGGTACTTATCATAGTTCTCAGATAATGATTCTATAATGAGAATTCATTCAATTTCATTAGAAGCAATTCAATCGAAGTAACTCCAATTAATTGAAATCACAACTTAATTGAAATATCATTCAACTAATCTGTGATTAAAATTCAAAATTAGGAAATAAATCCATAACCTAATCCGTTTTCAATCCTAAACACATTCATAATCATGAAAACTGAATAGATGATTGAAGAACAAAGTGAACATTCACACAGAATTTGAAATACTAAACCAGAACTCAAGTTCCCTTTTGCTTGGACCGAATCCTTGGATTGATTGATTGTTTAGCCTTCCATGATCATCATCAATGGAAGACCCATGAAATTAGTGCAAGAGCAATGAAGAACAGAAACGAAAATGAAGAAGAAAATGAAGAACAATGAAGAACAATTGAGATAAAAGGTTTTAATTCTGGAAATTTCTAAAGTGTAATGTAAAATCTGTTTTTGCTAAAATGTAATGTGTCCTTCACTAACTAATTGCACTAGAATATAGTGACTAAATCAGAAGGAAAGAATGGACCATGAGCAGGCCCATCTAACTTATTAATTATGCTAATTACACCAATAAAAATCCAACTCGCAGCCCAAAATTCAAGTGCAGTGGTTCTGGCTTCCAAGCCTAAAATGACCCTCCAAATGACATAATTGTCCTCGACTTATCTCTGACGAACTTGTAGATATTTTTCTTATCTTTCCAAGGACTACTCATATGCTCCATTCGAACTTCTATAGAGCTCTGTAGGTTTTGCACAAGGAAGATAAGTCAAGTGAGCATAAAATAAGCAACAAATAGCAATTAAGCCCACTTGCTTGCCTAAGACAAAAACTGAATTAGAATGAGAAAATAAAAGTCCAAGAGAAGTCAAATAAGCTAAGAAGAATAGAAAAGTATTTAACTAAAAACGTCCAATCAACAACCACATAGTGCCTTCCAGTTTTCGCGAACTTAACATCTGTAGAATAAAGATCGTAACTAAGAAATAAATTTCCAAGGCAAATCCATTATCTCTATTAGAACTTTCAACAACTTGCTCCTTCCCCAAATTATAACAATTTTGTAAATCTTGTGTTCCTTCACCAATTTAAGCATATGGATTTATACAATTCCAACCAAATTAATTAGATGATAATATATGTCATAACCTAATTCTGTCCGGGTACAATGAAAAAATAACAAATAAAAAATAAAAATATATATAACAGTAAAATAATAATAATAATAATAATAATAAAGAGCATAAAAAAAAGAGAGAAGAAAGTAACAAAAAGAAAGAAAAAAACGCAACAAAGAGTAAAAAGAAAGAGTCTCTGAGGTGGTAACAGAAGAAAAAAATTAATTGCCAGAGTGGAGGCACGGATCCCGGAGACAGAAAACACACCAACCGGAGTGTGACACTTGGTGGCGCTTCTGAGGGAAGGAGAAGGGTCTCTGAGTTATCTTCCATTTCTTCTCTCTCTCTTCTCTTTCCCCCTTATTTTCCCTTCCCTTTCATCTCCTTTTTTTTTTTTTCATTTTTCACCACCGCATTTGCACAACCATCGCCTTTGCACCACCACCACGCACCACCCTTGCGGCAGCCTCACGCCACCAAGCCCCCTCACCGATGGTGGCAGGGGACCATGCCTCCACCACGTACGCTCACCTTCCTTATGGAGGTTTCATTTGTTTTATATAAAACAAGCTTCACCACCACCACCACCGTGCGCCACTACCGTGCCACCACTGCACCGCCATCACGTGCTGGCCTCACCGCAATGGCCACTACGCCGCCAGCCCCTATGGTGGTGGCCTTAGGAAGCCACGCATCCTCCATGAAGGAGGCTTCCCCCATTTTTCGCAAAGCTGTTGTGGCTACTGTGCCCAGCAGCGAAAATCCGGGTTGGGGCGGGTCGCCCTGAGCTGGTTGCAACCCTAAAAAAAATTAAAATTACTTTTTGCACCCAACATTTAATAAGTTCACCCCCTTTACCAACTGAGCCTTGCCCATTTAGAAACAAATATCGTAATGCTTTTTACACCTTTTATTTTATAACTGCACACCCCTCTACAGTTGGGCCTAGTCCTCTTTGAAACAAAATAGATATTACTGTTTGCACCCACATTTCGTAACTGCATACCCCTTTTAGGTTGGGCCCGACCCACTTTGAAACAAAACATGCATAGCTATTTACACCCCTCTTTTTTCATAACTACACACCCTTAATTGTTGGGTCAGGTCCACTTTGAAACAATGCACATAATGTTGTTTACACCTTCCACATTCATAAATGCACCCTTATCTGTTGGGTTTGACCCATTTTGAAATTAAATAAGCACTGCTGATTGTACGCCCTTTTTTCCTATATGCACCCCTAATTACTAAATGTACTCCCCAATTCTATTCTATCCCTTTCTATTTTCATTTTGATTTATTTGATTATGTAATGTTATGTTAATTATTCATTAGTATCTTTAGTACGCGCTTATGTTTCGTGCACTCCATGCTGGGTCTCCGACTCGCTTGATAGTGTTTAAATGACACGTGGATAGATTTTGTAGATATCATGTTGGGTCTTCGACTTGCTTGATTTCGTAGAGTTTACTGCAAATTCAAAATCTTTTCTAAAAAAGCTAAAAATACTCAAATAAAGGATCACTCAATTCTCCTTTTTCTCAAGAAAATCTACATATTACCCGAGATTGTTTCAAGGTCCAATGCCTTAAGTGATTCTCCCCGCTTTTTCTTCAAATTCAACATCGTTTCAAGGTCCAACGCCTTAACGACTCTTTTTCACGCAATTGAAACAAATCTTTCAAAAAAAGATGAAATGAATTCAGCGCACAAGTTGTTTTCAAAGAAGAACTACGTAAGTCCGATTTCCTCATTACACTTGGGGATACGTAGGGGCAAGGACAAACCCCTTGTCGCCTAAAAAACAAAAAAAAAATATAAAATCCTCTCTTTTCTAAAAATAAAAATTTGATTTTCTTTTCTGAATAAACAAAAATAAAACAAGCATAAGTCATGTTCTTAAGGGAAGACAAATAATTAAAAAGTCACTTTATTTTTAGCACACTCGTTTAAAGGCTATCGTCTTCATGACGGATGCGTGGGGTACTAACACCTTCCCCGTGCGTAAATGACTCCTGAACTCTTTTTCTCTAAAATCGTAAGCCATGCCTCATCTTTTGGTTTTTCCAACATTTTCCTTAAATAAACGTTGGTGGCGACTCCCCCTCTAGTTTTCCCTTTTTGGGAATCTTCATCTTCTTTTTCATCGTCGTCCCATCGTGGCCGGATAGGTTGCAACAAATGGCGACTCCACTAGGGACTGGTTAGAGAGTTAAGCCATTTGATTTAGTGTGCATTTTTATCGTGACTTTTTCTTTATTTATTTTTCCTTTTCTTTTCTTTTCGTTGTGTTCCCGTTTGTTATCGTTTAACTCCGCTATCGTTTAGTTCATGGTTTTGCTTCGATCTTTTTTTTTTTTAATTATTCTGGCTCGTTCATGCTTGTATATATATCCTTTGCTACATTGTTACTCCTTTGTAGTTAGAAATAAATAGTCTCATTGAATGCTAGGGTAGACGACATATGCTATACTTGTTGTATCTGCTTGGGAATTTTCTAATTTTTTTGTAGGTGGGGTTGGGTAATTCTTAGGTTGCTCCGTTCACACACGACACCTACACTTTTTTCACACACTTTGACATATTGGACCCTATACCGGGGTCTGTGTGACCCATAAGGAGTGGAGGTCGATTTGTGGTCATGCTGGGTCTCCGACTCGCTTGATGACAGTGAAGCCTCATCTAGAGTTTGTCTCTTTTTGTGGTGCATTACCGCTGGTAGTCCCTATTATAATAACCTGGTTTTTTTTTCAAAAAAAAAAAAATTCCATGCTAATAGGGTGGGAACGGCGCGGTTAGCGTGGGATATGGCGCAGTAGCGTGGGATATGGCGCCAGTAGCGTGAAATTGCACCAGAAGGTCATTTCTTGCGGCCTGATGGCGCGGATAGCGTCAGTTTGGCGCGATTAGCGCCACAGACGCGCCCAGTTGGCGCGGTTAGCGCCGTAGTGGCACGATTAGCGCCATAAATGCCCAGGAAGCTTTTAGTTGCGTTAATTTGGCGTGAATAGCGCCATATATGGCGCGATTAGCGCGGGAACGTCGGCAGAACCAGTATTTGAAGGCCATTTTACGAAATTTTGGCTCAAAACTCATGATTTCTTCTTCCCACACGTCCCAAACCTCCATTAGAGCTGTTCCAAGCTTTCTAGGACCTTAGATGTGAGCCTAAACGCTTTCCTGTGACCTAGAAACTTGTTTTAACCGATTGAAAGCTAAAATCCTTCTTCCTTTTTCCTTTGGATTGAGAGAAATCCATTACCTCAGAGAAACCTCTGAGACTTGAGTTTGGCGAAGAACCGTGGCTTGGCAAGGACACCAGAGCTTGGGAAAGCTGTCCTTCAGTCTTCTTGGTCGCCACTGAGGTACGAAACTTAAGTTTCTTCGGTTGATTTTGCTTATGGAGGTTCTCTGGATTTTGTGAATTATATTGGTCTGGGGCTAGAATTAGCCCAGGATTCTGTAGAGAATCTTGTCTAGTACTGTCTAGTGATGGAGAAATAGCTTTCAGTTTTTGAATTAGTAAACTTTGAATATTGGCTCTGTGAATGCATAAGTGACTGGTGTAGAGTCACTTGTTATTGGTGTTCTGACATGCTAGAGCCTTTACTGAGTCTATGTTGAGCCTGAGAGGCTACGGAAACGGTGCCTGAGTTGAGGGCAAGACCGTTCTAGTGTTATTTTGAATTATGGGCTTTTATGAGCCAAAGCTTAAGAATGTGTTGTGCATTGAGTCTGTGGTGACTCCATTGCTCTGATGGCAGCTTTGATGAACCCTGTACGATCTGAGAAAAAGCCTTGTGTGGGCAGAATGTGATTGAACCCTATGGTATTGTATGTTTCTGTGATTATATGTCTGTGAATTAGTATTGACATTGAAATGTCCCTTGAATAGGGCGTGATTCTGGAACTGTTGGTGGCGGGAGCCACAAACCAGGGAAGGAACTACAGACTGATACCTTGCCAGGTAAGTTCTAAGTCCTTGGGGATTGATTCCCATTTGGTTGCACACCACACTCCTGGGGAGTGATGGTCACATTCATAATGCATGCATTGGTTGTTGCATACTGTTGTGACTTTATATATATTGTACTTGGCTGTGCTATGATCTGTGAATGGCATTGAGTGTAACTCTGCTATATGTTGAGGGCATCGAGTGTAACTCTGCCAGGGCATTGAGTGTGACTCTGCCATATGTGGAGGGCATTGAGTGTAACTCTGCCATCTGTTGAAAGCATTGAGTGGAACTCTGCTAGACTTGTGGGCATTGAGTGTAACCCTGCCATCTGTTGAAAGCATTGAGTGGAACTCTGCTAGTCTTGTGGGCATTAAGTGTAACTTTGCCATGGATGTGAAATTGACTTGATATGTATGCTTATCTGATGTTTGTATTGTGAATTGTGGGCCAGGGTGGGAATGAATTCCCAAGGACCCTGAGCTTACTGAGATATATATCTCACCCCGTGTGGGGATTTGTGGTTTCAGGTGACTCTTCAGACAGAAGAGAGCAGTCTCAGAGAGACATTTCTGCTTGGCTAAGAGCAGTAGAAGGAGCTTGAAGGCTCTGTTTTGGTGTTTTGATATGTTTTGTACCCTGGATAGGGTTGTATAGTTCTGTAACCCTCAGTGAGGGCAGTATTCTTTTGTATCGCCACAGTGTGGTGAAAACTCTGATGTATAAGGATGTACAGAACTATAATGATGAGTAATAATCTGTTTTTCCTCCTGATTATCTTGTATATGATTCCTTATCTGTCAATGTTTATTTTAAGAAACTGGATCAGTAGGGCTTGTATTATGTGCCATATATATATATATATGTTGTCTGTTATTTTGAAGTCCATACCTAATGAATCAAGAAAAACGATTCTATGTTTCCGTTGAGTAATATTTTTCCGTTTATAAAACGCTAAACTGATATCGTTAATGATAACGCACCGGAGGCCTACGGGGGTGTTACACCTATCACCGCATTGTCATTACATAAGAGGATGATATCTCTAGAGGCCAATGAGATTACATGAAACTACCCTTAGAAGTTGTCACTGCATAGTAGAATTTTAGACCCTTTCCGCTAGGTTCCTGAATTAGGGGCACGGAACATACTCACCCACCTTATTTCCTTGATCACATCATGCATCTCTTCATAGCATCACGATGGACATCATTTATGCATTCATCATTTGTCATATTCATGCACTGCATAAGTCATTGCATATCCATTCATATTCATATAACATGTTGCTTGTCCCAACAATTACATACATTTTGTCGCCATCATTTTCATGCCATGTTCACCCATGCATGATTCAAACATATATTTGTTCATGTCTTGCATTCTACTCTGTGTTGCCAAAAGTCGCAATGAAGTGCGAAAGCTTACACCGTGTTCTTGGTTACGTGTGTTCGGTATCATGGTCATATCCGTAAATAAAACATGTTGGGGTTATACACTCATTTTTCCTGAAAATGATCAAAGATCACATAAACATGGTACCCAATGCGTTTGACAACTAGAAAGGGTGATCTTTCAGGTGACTTGCGTCATATCTCATGCATAGCATAAGTATGTCATGCTCATTCATCATATCTACTCTATGATAGATTGTCGAAGTATTGACGATAAAAGTTTCTATTCCTTGGAACATGGGGTCGAACCAAGCGCAGTCTTTTAAGAAAAGGTTTTATCAAGTCAAGGTAAAATGTCTGGAAATAGATAGCTTGCGAAAGCTGGGGCAGTGAGTGAATGGATCAAGTTTTCATAACCTCCTTGACTACTGCCAGCACATGATTAAGCTAATGACTTAAATAATTGAGAACCGTTGATGTGTCCGTGTTTTATTTCCAGTTGTACTTTGACTCTGATAAGATGTAATGAACAATGGTGTTTTAATGAAGATTTGAGTTAATTCGACCCTATGTTCTATTGAGTGTTCTGTGTAAAATTCACAATACTTCAGCAAGTTATCATTTGCATGCATCCATGTTTATTTGTTCTGTCGCATTGTTATGCATCACTCATTACATTCTTTCCTTGAAATCAGAAGAAAGTAATCATTGTGCTAAGAAAGAAAGACTGTGCTTTACGACACCCATATCAGACACGTGCCCAGACTAAGATAATGAGTGATATAGAACAAGTACAAGAGAAGATGAAGGCCGGCATGGAGGCTATGAAAGAGCAAATGACAACGATGATGGAAGCAATGATGAGCATGAGGAAAATGATGTAGACAATGCTATCACCGTTGTTCTTGCCAATATTGTTGTGGTAAGGGACCATATTCACTCGCCTAGTTCCAATTAAGAGAGTTGTCCAATCTCAGGTGTAATAGGTCAAGGAGGTGAGGCAGCGACAAATGCATATGGGTCCCGTTATGTCCCAGTCCAAAACAAGTCTTCTTTTTCACCATATGGTTTGCCTCCTAAGTATACACCACATTTTGCTGTATACGCTCCTAATAAGAATATCAGTAATTCTGCACCCGTACTCATTGAGAACCAACAACCCCAACCCCAACCCGACCATACTCTTGCCCATGTTCCTCAAGTCATGCAGGAAACGCATGCAGCTCCACAAGACCATACTCAAATTGGTTTTGGGGTTTATCCAGGATATACTAGTGAAGGGCATGCTTTTTCTGGTGTCCGTGTGCTTAATGCTCCGGGAGCTCCTCAACATCAATCACCATCACAACCCTTACATTTTGTGATGGGAGGAGAGCCTTCTGCTGTAGTCAAGAAGGAAAAATTTGATCATATAGAGGAGAGGTTGAGGGCCATTGAAGGAGGAGAAAATTATGGCTTTGTTGACATGTCAGAAATGTGCTTAGTACCTGATGTGGTCATTCCTTCGAAATTCAAGGTGCCAGACTTTGATAAATACAAGGGGACCACTTGCCCGAAGAACCACCTGAAGATGTATTGTAGGAAGATTGGGGCATATGCAAAAGATGAAAAGTTGCTGATGCATTTCTTTCAGGAAAGTTTGACTGGGGCAGGTATTATCTGATATACTAATCTGGAATCCTCTTGGATCTGCTCTTGGAAAGATCTAATGGATGCCTTCATTAGACAGTATTAATACAATTCTGACATGGCTCCAAATAGAATGCAACTACAAAACATGGGCAAGAGAGATAATGAAGCATTCAAAGAATACGCTCAAAGGTGGAGAGACCTAGCAGCTCAAGTAGTACCCCCCATGGAGGAGAGAGAGATGATAACCATGACAATGGACACATTGCCAGTGTTCTATTATGAGAAGATGGTAGGTTACATGCCTTCAAGTTTTTCAGATCTAGTGTTTGCTGGTGAGAGAATTGAAGTAGGTCGGAGGAAAGGAAAATTTAATCATGTTGCTTCTGCGAACGTTAGTAATAGAGGACTCGAGATGAGTGACGAGAGGAAGAATGAGGGAGAAGCTCATGCTGTAACTGTTGTTCCCACATGGCCAAACTTTCCACGAGCCCTTTATAATCCCCTATACAAATATCCTTCCCAGCAATATCACTACTCAGCCAATATCAGTCCTGCCCACTACCCACCACCCTATCAACCAAGAACGCCCAATCAACCACAAAGACTGCCCTTAAATCGGCCAAAAAATTCACCTGTTGCACTACCAAGACCTAATGCCAACCAACACACCAACCAGGAAAGGAATTTTCCAGAGAGGAAGCCCGTAGAATTCACCCCAATCTCCATATCATATGCTGACTTACTCCCATATTTGCTCAACAATGCAATGGTAGCAATAAACCCAACAAAGATTACTCAACCTCCATTCTCTCGAGGATACAACCCGAATGTGACATGTGCTTATCATGGTGGAGTCCCAGGACATTCCACTAAGCATTGCATGTCTCTGAAACATAAGGTGCAAAGTTTGATTGATGCAGGTTGGTTGAAATTTCAGGAAGACAATCCGAATGTGCAAGCTAACCCACTCGCAAACTATGAGAGTTCTTCTGTGAGTGCTATAGAGAATCAAGAGACATAGGAATTGAAGAGAAAGGAAGGACCTCTTATAGTGAAGAAGACATTCTCAAGTGGAGCACTGATACTCACAAACATGGATGGTGAAGAGTTGTCTTCAACTATGAATTCTGATGTAATCAAGCGATACTATCTGTGATGCTTGGGGCAATTTGAAGGTTTTCTTTTGGATGTTTCCAGGGACTTATTAGGATTTTCATGTTTATGCTATTATTGTAAACAACAATTGCAACATTAATAGTATGGATGAATTTGATGCCATCATCTCTCATTTTCCTCACGATTATATCTTTGCATATTTATTCAACTTTCACTGGAATATGAATATATGTCGTTGGCTATTTGCTCATGTGACATGCGCTCCAAAGTTGATCTCTAAGTCTGCCCAATCAAAAATTTATGCGTTCTACAAGTTTGGTAGTGGTGCCATAAGCAATGAGTAAAATTGAATAAACATTTGATTGACTATGTTTCAAATCAAATAATAAATACAGACATGCATGTGACCTCATCTTGTCTTTCTTAAAAGTTTTGTGAATAAGTGAGTCATTTGGCTTCATCTATCAATTGAAAATCTTTAAAATATGTCTCACCCTTGAAAATTCTCTTTCGAGAACCTGCACAGTTTCTTTCATTTCTTCTTGCTACAAAGGCATGACAAACAATGACAACAGATACCTCCAAACCCTACACCGGGACAATGACAGACACCACGCATGGGCTCCAAGCGAACCTAGGGGCATATAAGAAGTTCATACCCGGTAGGTTGAAAACCCGAAAGGGCAGCCTAGACAAAAGTTAGGGTATGTATTAAAAAAATGAAAATAAGAAAGAGAACAAAAGATAAAGAAAACAATCACAAGAGTTTGTTTATCAGAGGTTTTATCCCAAAATCCAAATTGTAAAAGTCTCTAGTTAAGATTTGAAATGACACATGACCATGTTTCTTCATCCCAAACACTAATTTATCCTTTGCTACCCACTTCGAGCCAAAAATAGTTGTTATTAAAAAAATAAAAAATAAAAAAACCCCAGAGTAGGAACCACTGCCAAATTAGTAGGAAGAGCAATGCAAGCATCATATGCTTGAGGTTTACTAAGCTCTAGGTTGGGCCCCAAATGATGTTAAAGAAAGAAAATCCGCCAAAGGCGAGCAAAGCAAAAGAGACAAAAGTTCTCCAAGTTTCACAAGGAACAAAAGTGCAATGATTGTTAATGCATAAGACAAATGGAGTAAAGCCTGACCCAAAAAGCTTAAATGAATAAAAGTACAAGCAAAGCGCTCAACGTTCTTACTCTATGTAACCCTTAAACACTCTTTGAGCCTCCCTTACGTTTTCTTTCATAGCCCTCTTAACCCCTAGCCACGTTACAAGCCCAATAAAGCCCATGTGGATCAAAGAAAGACTAATTTCGGTTTTGAGTTTGGATTCTGGAATGGAACACACACACGCTTGTGATTGTTAGGATAAAAAATAAAAAAAATAAAAATAGAGAATCCTAATGTTCGCACTTGCACATTCGAGAAACTCATTCAACAAAGAGCTTGTGAAAGATGCCTGAAGGCAATTGAGGTCCATTCAACATCAGCTGCTCACGCAGAGTTCCTAGGGTTCCTTTCAAATCCAAGGATAGTCTTTGTTGCATAAATTCTTTCGGGATCAGCCCATATCATCAAGATTCAATGGGATCGATGAACTCATGGCATCCCTCTATGATCTTAAATCAAGAAAGTTTCACTTGGTCATATACCAAGGTGTAAATATTCATTGCCATCTTTTAATGGTTCACACGATCAATCCCGAAGCCTTATATTTCCTTGCTGTGCAGAGCAATCAAAGTTAAAAAAGGAGGACGAACTCTAAAATCAATATTTCAGTTGATTGATTGAACGTCAAATAGCTCGACTGACATCTTTCAAAATTGCCAAGCAATTGGACCAAACAAAACATACACTCTGAGGGATTCTCCGAAGAGATCAACAAGAGTCAAGATGAGGTTGCATGAAACATCACATCTTTTAGAAAGAAACCGTCAATTTGTGTTAAAAAAGAGAAAGAAAAAAAAAATAATGAGAGAGAAAGAATGTTATGAGTATTGCACAATTTAAGTCTCATCTCATGCTAGAATGTTAAAGTTCGACATATGTCATTTTCATGACTCACAAACAGTCACATTACATTTCTAGGTACAAAGCCCACATTCATTGCATTTCAAGGCAAAGCTCGCATTTTCTTTTCATTCATCAATATGCATTCCAAAACTCATATGCATCATAACAGACTTTAAGATCTAGTTTGGAATAAATGACCCTTTTAGAGAGTCAACCTCTCGCTTTCTTACAGGTTTGAGCCTCTAGGTACCACTGCCTATTGGCAATTTTCATAGGACCCAACGTCCTCAGCTTTTACATTTCATAGGACTCAATGTTCTCAGTCTTTTACATTTCATAGACTCAATGTCCTCAGTTTTTTTACATTTTCATAGGACCCAGCGTCCTCAGCTTTTACATTTCATAGGGCTTAATGTCCTTAGTCTTTTACATTTTCATAGGACTCAATGTCCTCAGTCTTTTACATTTCATAGGACTCAATGTCCTCAACTTTTTACATTTCATAGGACTCAATGTCCTCAGCTTTTTTACATTTCATAGGACTCAATATCCTCAGTCTTTTACATTTTTATAGGACCCAACGTCCTCAGCTTTTTACATTTCATAGGACTCAATGTCCTCAATCTTTTACATTTTCATAGGACCTAACGTCCTCAGACTTTTACATTTCATAGGACTCAATGTCCTCAGTCTTTTACATTTCATAGGGCTCAATGTCCTCAGCGCTCAATGTCCTCAGCTTTTTACATTTCATAGGACTCAATGTCCTCAGTCTTTTACATTTCATAGGACTCAATGTCCTCAGCTTTTTTACATTTCAAAGGACTCAATGTCCTCAGTCTTTTACATTTCATAGGACTCAATATCCTCAGCTTTTTTACATTTCAAAGGACTCAATGTCCTCAGCTTTTTACATTTCATAGGACTCAATGTCCTCAGTTTTTTACATTTCATAGGACTTAATGTCCTTAGACTTTTACATTTCATAGGACTCAATGTCCTCTGTATTTTGTTTCACGAGATTCATTTCCATGTCTTATCACATTGAACTCAAAATTTTTCATTCTGTTGATACACAGATCTTGTTTCTTCATTCTCATGCTGTTATCATTCAAATGATCACCTGAACAGAATTAATGTCTTTGTCTTTACTTATCTTTTATTTTCAATAAAGGATAACTAAAGAGGGGCAGCTGTCATACCCTAATTCTGTCCGGATACAATGAAAAAGAATAACAAATAAAAAATAAAAAATATATATATAACAGTAAAATAATAACAATAAGGAGCATAAAAAAAGAGAGAAGAAAGTAACAAAAAGAAAAAAAAATGCAACAAAGAGTAAAAAGAAAGAGAAAAAAAGGCCACAAGGCCCATTAGGTTAAGAAAAAGAACAAATGAAAACAAAAGAAGCAACAGAAGAAAAAAATTAATTGCAAGAGTGGGGGCACGGATCCCAAAGACAGAAAACACACCAACCGGAGTGTGACACTTGGCAGCGCTGCTGAGGGAAGGAGAAGGGTCTCTGAGGTATCTTTCATTTCCTTTCTCTCTTCTCTTTCTCCCCTTTCTTTCCTTCCCTTTCTTCTCCTCCTTTTTTTTTTTAATTTTCGTTTTTCACCATCGCGCGCACCACCACCGCCTTTGCACCGCCATAACGCATCACCCCCGCGGCGGCCTCGCGTCGCCAAGCCCCCTCACCGGTGGTGGCATTTTTTTTTTTAAAAAAGCTTGACCACTACCACCACCGCGCGCAACCAGCGTGCCACCACCAAGCTGTCACTGCACCGCCATCACGTGTCGGTCTCACCGCGGTGGCCACCGAAGGTGGTGGCCTTAGGAAGCCATGCATCCTCCATAAAGGAGGCTTCCCCCATTTTTTGCAAAGCTGATGTGGCTACTGTGCCCAGCAGCAAAAACGCAGGTTGGGCCAGGTCATCCTGACCTGTTTCCAACCCTTAAAAAAAATTAAAAATTACTTTTTGCACCCCCATATTTAACAAGTTTACCCCTTTTACAAATTGGGCCTAACCCATTTAGAAAAAAATATCGTAATGTTTTTTACACCTTTATTTTCATAACTGCACACCTCTCTATAGTTGGGCCTAGTCCATTTTGAAAAAAACAGATATTACTTTTTGCGTCCACATTTTATAACTGCACACCTCTTTTAGGTTGGGCTTAAACCATTTTCAAACAAAACATGCATAGCTATTTACACCCCCATTTTTCATAACTGCACACCCTTAATTGTTGGGTCGGGCCCACTTTGAAACAATGCACATAATACTGTTTACACCCCAATATTCATAAATGAACCCCTTATCTGTTGGGCTTGGCTCATTTTTAAATTAAATAAGCACTGTTGATTGCACCCCCCTTTTCCTGTATGCCCCCTGATTACTAAGTGTACTCCCCACTTCTATTTTATCCCTTTCTATTTCCATTTTGATTTATTTGATTAAGTAATGTTATGTCAATTATTTATTAGTATCTTTAGTATGCGCTTATGTTTCGTGCACTCCATGCTTGGTCTCCGACTCGCTTGGTAGTGTTTCAATAACACGTGGATAGATTTTGTGAATATCATGCTGGGTCTCCGACTTGCTTGATGTTGTAGAGTTTACTGCAAATTCAAAATCTTTTCTAAAAAAGTTAAAAATACTCAAATAAAGGATCACTCAATTCTCCTTTTTATTAAGAAAATCTACATACTCGAGATTGTTTTAAGGTCCAATGCCTTAAGCGATTTTCCCCGCTTTTTTTTTCAAATTCAACGTCGTTTCAAGGTCCAACGCCTTAATGACTCTTTTTCATGCAATTGAAACAAATCTTTCAAAAATAGATGAAATCAATTCAGTGCACAAGTTGTTTTCAAAAAAGAACTATGCAAGTCTGATTTCCTCATTACACTTGAGGATACGTAGGAGAGAGGGAAAATCCCTTGTCGGCCTAAAAAACAAAAAAAAATATAAAATCCTCTCTTTTCTAAAAATAAAAATTTGATTTTCTTTTTTGAATAAACAAAAATAAAACAAGCATAAGTCATGTTCTTAAGGGAAGACAAATAATTAAAAAGTCACTTTATTTTTAGCACACTCGTTTAAAGGCTGTCATCTTCATGACAGACGCGTGGGGTGCTGACACCTTCCCTGTGCGTAAATGACTCCCGAACTCTTTTTCTCTAAAATCGTAGACCATGCCTTATCTTTTGATTTTTTCGACGTTTTCCATAAATAAACGTTGGTGACGACCCCCCCTCTAGTTTTTCCTTTTTGGGAATCTTCATCTTCTTTTTCATCGTCGTCCCGTCGTGGTCGGATAGGTTGCGACAATATATTATCTAGATACTCGGCTTTAAATCAAACGTCACAAAAAACATATTTTAGATATTTTTTTAACCTATGAAATTTGCATTTCAAAAATTTATTTTCCATTCAAAACCCATGTGTTTGTCGTACCCTTGGTGGACCATAATAACCAGTATAAAAGAATCTTCAAAATTGTGGCTATTGTTATAGGTAACTATATTGTTCAGGGTCTGCAAAATACACGTAGCATGTGACGTGGCGTTCCAATATGCACGTCAGCCCTAACATAGGAGCATTGACATCTCGCCCATAACAGTCGGGCTACTGGACCGAACAAGTTATCTCTAATACATCATTATTTGAATAATAATAATAATAATGTTGCAACCTCCTTAGTGACAGTTACTTAATTATCTATAAGCTATGGATTATCTATGATCCATTGGATTATCTATAAGCTATAAATTATCTACTAACAATTATATATAAGCCACAACTTATATACTAGTTATTATCTACAAACTAATAATTATTTGCAAGGGTTGTTACACCACTGTAACAGCCTGGACAAACAAGGACTTGCAGCTCTTACTCCACTCTATAAGTTTCAGGTTCCATCTCACCCTTTTGATCACTTATTCTCACCTAACTCACATACTTACTTGAGCATCGAAGTTCTTTATTTTGCAGGTTTCCCGTCTTGTCCTTCTAACAAAGGGTACTCATCGTCTGACGTGCGAGATTGTGGAGCCCCGCTTGTCCACGTCCACACTGACGTGAGTCAGCTCCAGATTTTGGTAAGTACATTTGGCGTCCACCGTGGGGCCACGGTAAAACTTACCCAACGACCTCTCTTTTCCATCAATGGTTAGCACATGGTCTAACCTCAGACGCGAAACCCCTCTTGTCCTCCTAACAAAGGGTACTCATCGCCAAACATAAGATCATGGAGCCTCTGTTGGCCACGTCCACCCTGACGTGGGTCAGCTCTAGATTTTGGTAAGTACAATAACTTATCCTATTGATGGAAACATGTCTATGAGGTTCTCGATTGCCTTATGCCGTAAACGGTTTGGTGGTGGCTTGATGGAAGTGATAAGGTGGCTTGGTGGTGCAAATATAGTTGAATATAGGGAGAGCAACAAGAAGAATGAAGCTTATGACTTGGAAGAATGTTTTGAGCTTTTCACATGCCTTGAAGATTGTAATTCAAAAGTGTATGAGAGGCCAATCTTTTGATCGTAATACGTGATGTGATCGATTAACACAGATAAGCTCAAACTGTAAGTCAGCCTTAGTAATCGATTAAGGCAGACTCTTCATTTTAAATGAAATGAACTAAGTAATCGATTACGATTGTCTGTAATCGATTAACACAGATAGACATATTTTAAAATAATACTTGGTAATCGATTACATAATGGAGATAATCAATTAAAGTATTCAACATGGCTTTTCCAGAAATAAACACAATCATGTAATCGATTACATACCAATGATAATCGATTAAAGCAATGCATAAAGTGATTTTTCCAAAACATTAAGCCATGAGGTTTTCTTTGTTAATGCAAGCACTTTAAACTCTTATTTTTCATATGAATGCATGTGAATGATTTATGCAATGCAATGATCACCAAGCTATGTACTTGAACCAGTTAAACAATTACAAATGCCATCAAAATGATTGGGCATGTAAAAAGCTAAAATACCAAGTCAAATACATCAGCCTTATCTTGATTGCTTGCAACTGCTTCTTCCAACTCCCCCTGTATCTAACATCCCCACAATCATACATTTCTTGTTTGTGCTTTTATTTCGATTGTATTCTGTTTGGAGTACTTTCAATCTTGGGTCACTTCCTGGGTCTTTTTCTGGGTTTCGCTTCTATCCACTTAGTGAAATAATCCACTGCAACTGTCGGCTACTTCAACTGTCCTTCTGCTGCCTTGAATGGTCCCAACAAATCCATTCCCCACTTAAAAAAGGGCCAGAGCCAAGATGGATTTCAATTCAGCGGGCGGGGACCATATTATCTTGGCGTGCTTTTGGCAACTTTCACATTTCTATACATGACTCTTTAAGTTAGCTTCCATAGTAGGCCATTGATTCCTTCATGTATCTCGGTCAGCACATAGTCTACCCACAGAAGGCGCCAATTATTCTGTTCCTGAGAACAACAGTGTCTAGTTGGATAGCTAGTAAGTTGATTTTGGATCAACAACTCTCTCTGAGGTATCTATAGAAGAAATACCCTTGAATTAAGTAGATCACTGTGCACTTTGAAACTGAGACGACGTTTAGCCAATGGTTGTGGGGTGTGTGCACAATGACAATATATAATGGAATCGAGAGAGAATGAATATACCTGTGAGCGTACCTCTTATTTATAAGGGTGTTACCTCTAGGTCAAACGTTGTCACTTCTTGATTAGATAAGATATCTCTCCTCAGTAGATAAGATATTATCTCTTAATTGTTTAGGATATAACCCCTCGATCAGATAAGATATCTGTTTATTGGGATCTCCTTTGATAACCGTTACGCACGTTGTTGAAATTTTTCCAGTTATTACTGATATTATGAGCTAATGGGTCCTTACTGAACCTCATCACATTAGGCCCATATGCGGGTCCGTAACAGACTCTAATGACAAAAAATTAAAAGTCATGTTTATTATTTCGAATATCAATTACATTAAGCACATTTCATCTCAAATTTAATTTTATATTCATTTTTTAAGTGATTTTTTTATATTTTTTATTCTATTTTAGAAATATTCATGTTCTTACAAATTAACAAGAATGAAGGATAAATTATGAAATAATTTAAATTATAAAATAAACAAGGATTAAATAAGTTTTTAATCCCTCAACTTTTTTTAGATTCTAATTTATAGTGCTTCAAATTTTTTTTGACAACTTTTAGTCTTCTATTAATTTTCTGTTAACATTTTTATTTGCTCAAAAAAGAATTTACTTATTTTTAGTCCTTCATTTATTTTTATTACTAAACAAATAGTTCAAAATATATAAAAATGAGAAATAAAAATGAACAAAATAAGGACTAATCTTGAGCGATAAAAATAAATTAGAGAATAAAAA
>PYAF01000949.1:712393-727171 GCA_007407185.1 Glycine tomentella | reverse complement strand
AAAAATAGACAAAAAAATTGATAGAAGATTAACAAAGAACTTTAAATTTGTTAAAAAAAAACTTTTGAAAGACTAAATATTGAAATCTAATTTGAGGAACAAACAACCATATTTCTGTCATTGTTTAATAATAACTATATTAAAATTTAAGAATGTTTACCAAATTTCATATATCACCTTCTCATATTTAATTCCTTTAAAATAATAAAATACGCCAAGTTAAAAAAAATACCCGTATCCATCACTAATTAGAGTTAATTAAGATTATGCTTTTAAAAAAGAATTAATTAAGATTATAAGATATTTTAATGCAAATTAATTGTAAATACGCTCTTACTTTTTAAGTGTATATATAAATGTTAAAAATGAGTTTTAAACCTCTAGGATAATTGATTCCAGTAGGTACACTCTTACTTGTTCGTCTTATAGATTACTCAAACAAAATTCCATCTCATCAATCTACTGTCTTTCAGTTAATAAAATAGAGGTTTTGTGTAATAAAATAATTACACAAATTCTTACTTTTTATTTTTATAAAGTATGCAATAACATAAAACAAAATGTACTCCTTAAAAGTAGACGTCTATTTGAGGGTGGAAGAAAAAGAGGGAAAGAGAAAAATAATAAATATGATAAGTGGTGAATGAAATTAACGAAGAAATAAAAGAAAGAGTAAAAATGAAATAAAAGAAATAAATATATAATTATTCGAGGACCGTCCAAGCCTCTCATTCTTCGTTCTTGGATTTCCTTTTGCGACAAAGAAGTTCCTAGTTTGAGTGGTGTCTAAAAGTCAAAGGACTAGAAAGCTTCACTGATCAAGTAGAATCACCTAACAACTAACAAGCTATGGATGTACCATACATATCCGTGAGAAATAAGACAAGAAAACAACTCGGAAAAGTGGTCGGTATGCTACACGTGCACAAAAAAATAGATCTTGGCCAAGTTTTATTTTTATTTATTTTTGTGCTCATGCATATTTATGTACATAGTTTTTAGGATAATAACATTAATATAATATCGCATAAATGATAAATAATTTTATTATTTAAATATATATGTGTAAGTATTTAAATATTTAGTAAAAAATGTCAATCTTTTAAATAAATCTTAATATATTAAGTAATTAGTCTTTGACTCTTGGTGAATGAATATTTCCATCAGTTCATCCCCAAAAATATTAGAATAAAAACAAATAAAATGTCACAACTTCTTAAAAATTAAAAATAAAAATTGTTTTATATATAGTCTAGATATTTTATTCAAATGCGGTTAAAATCTATGCACTTTCATGTGGATGAATTTTGGTCCTCGATCAGATTTTTAAAACCATCTGATAGTCTTTCATAAGTTAAAAAAAAATATCATGAATCCTTAATTAGAAAAGGAGACTAAATATGCATTTTTTTTATAGTTTGAGAACTAAATTAATTAATATTAAAGTATATAGATTTTAACCACATTTGACCGAAAGTATAGATTATTAACATAATTTTGAAATTAAAATAATATATATATATAATACTAAATATTTAAATTTAAAAATGCAAAATTTTTGTATCTATATTTTTATAAATACTTAATAAAACTATTTAAATCTTATAAAATCAAATTTTAGTTTTTTTTTGCAGAATAATAATAACGAAGTTTGAATTTATTAGGAACCTGACCAAACTATCCAAACATCTACCACTAAGTTCACGATCCTATTTAGTAAGATTAATTATGTTCAAAATACTCTTTTATTTAATACGAGAATTGTGCTTAATATCAAGTTCTAATGATTTTTTTAAAAAAATGATTATTTTAAATTGAAAGTAACACAATTTAATGAAATAAAATAATTTTCTTAATAAGTGTAAAATAAGTTTTTTCTTATAAAAGAAAGCATAGTGAGTAATAATTAGATTAATGTTTTTAATTATTAGCTTTATAGCATGGATGCACACGCGCACACATAGCGGGACCAACTATTATATTATCAATAATTTTATATAGAATGTGTTTTTCATGGATTCAATAGTTAAATTATAACTATATATTATCTTATCAAATAATTCATATTTATATATTTTAAAAAGTATAAATCATTTTAAAAAAAAATTTGTGCAAAAAGGTGATAGAATGGGGAGCAATTCTAATACTACCAAATAAGACATCAATGACATATTAGGTTTGGAAGTAGAGGTCAACTTTGATGATTATTTCACACATTCAAATTGGAAACAATGCCACCCAAATATAAATACTTAATTAATTTCTAGGCACTAGAAAAGCTCAATGAAAAGAGTTGTCAATCAAGTGAGAAAAGTAACTATTTAAAACTTTTGAACTCATATCCACAGGGAAGTGGGAGTTTGTATCCGATTTTTAGCAAATTGTATCAATCCACATTAACATTAACATGCTACATAAATTTTAAATTTTAAATTTTAATGCATATAAATGAGGTATTAAATAATTTTTTATTAATATATTTTTTATTAAATAAATAACGAGGTGCGTTTACAATATAAAAAACGTGATATTAACACATTTTCAATCAATCTAAAATAAATTTTTAATAGACAATTTTTTTATTTTAAACAAGAGCATACATATATATATATATATATATATATATATATATATATGCATGTTAGGCTTTTTTTATATCAAAATATATAATCTTTTTATTTCATAAAATCTATAACAAATAATTATTTATTTATACATGGAAGACCTAAACTTTAATAGGCTCACTCTAAAGCCGACCCGTTTTCGATTAATATGGGCATGTTATTAATATCAAGTTAATAAATATTAAAATGATCAATCACCTTTATTTTATATATGATCAAATAATAGGTGTATTGAAATATGAAATACTTTTGAGAACTTCTCTACTAAAAATATAAATATAATATTTTTTAATAAAATAACTTTTAAAAACACTTATAATCTTGTATCAAAATAGGCTCAATGTTAATTGATTTATTAAAAATGTAAATTTGAGTATGTGATTTATTTATTTTTCCTTCTCCAATCACTAGATCAACTTTATATCTCCCCATAAATAACCTATTCTGTTTATGAAATTAAATATGTTCACTGTTAAATTAATTTGTTGCAACATTTTTTATATTTATAAATTAAATTAATCATTTTAAAAATGTAAAAATTAAATTGTCAACAAATACATAGTTGTGGGACTAAATACTATTTACCCCATAAAAATCATCTTTATAGAATATATATATATATATATATATATATCGTTATTAATTATTATATTTTTAATTTTGACTTATGAAACATGTGCTCAAGCTCTTGTCTCTTTCATGTCTTTCTTCTATGTCTTGCGTAACACTAACACAGAATCCACTATGGTTTGGGATCACCTGCAGTTCAAAATATAACGGCACCGTCCTGCAGGCTGCAGCTACATACAACGGAAGCATATAATATTGCTAACTACACTTTTCTATATTATAATTGTTATACGAAAACAACAATTGTAGTGCTCCACACTTCGTGCAATCCTACGTGATCATCCCTCGACTATATATATAGCCCCCTAAGCATTGAACTTGCATTCCAATCCAACCCTGAGAATCATTAGAGTGTAGAGTTTGTAGGAAAAAGAGTGAGAATTAGCCATGCTCATTTTCTTCTTCACTCTTCTAGTGCCCTTCTTAGGATTTCTCCTTCTGTTGTTCAACACACAAGCAAGACAACAAAGTAGTCATAATTATAACCATGCACCTCTTTCGCACCCAATCATTGGATGCCTCGTCTCATTCTACCAAAACCGCCACCGTCTACTGGATTGGTACACCCAACACTTAGCCAATTCCCCAACACAGACCATCGTTGTTCGCCGCCTCGGCGCACGACGGACGGTGGTGACGGCGAACCCTATCAACGTGGAGTATATTTTAAAGAGCAACTTCGGCAACTTCCCCAAAGGCAAACCCTTCACCGAAATCCTCGGCGACCTTCTCGGCTGCGGCATATTCAACGTTGACGGCGAGCTGTGGCACGCCCAGCGCAAGTTAGCGAGCCACGAGTTCAGCACGCGCTCCCTCAAAGACTTCATTGTGAAGACTCTTCAAGAAGAGACTCAACAAAGGCTTCTTCCACTGCTGGAGCATGCCGCACGTGAGAGCCACGTGATCGACCTGCAGGACGTGCTGAGGAGGCTCACGTTCGATACTGTGTGCAGGGTGTCGCTGGGCTACGACCCCTGCTGTTTAGACCTCTCGAAGCCCCTGCCGCCCCTTCTGACGGCGTTCGACACCGCGTCGGAGGTCAGCGCCGCTCGTGGCGCGGCGCCGGTGTTTCTGGTGTGGAAGATGAAGAGAATGCTCAACGTTGGCTCAGAGAAATCATTGAAGGAAGCAGTGAAGCTAGTGCACGAGTCCGTGGTGAAGATTATAAAAGCGAAGAAAGATAAAATTGCATTCAATGAAAGAAATTGCGGCATGGATTTGCTTGATAGGTTGCTGGAGGCAGGACACGAGGAAATTGTGGTGAGAGATATGGTTATAAGCATGATAATGGCGGGGAGGGACACCACTTCCGCAGCAATGACGTGGCTGTTTTGGTTGTTATCGAAGCATAGAGAGCAAGAAGCATCGTTAGTGAAAGAGGTTTCTTGTGGAGAAAACAAAAATCAGGGTTTGGGTTTGGATTATGAGTGTTTGAAAGAAATGAAGTTGTTGAAGGCATGTTTGTGCGAGTCCATGAGGTTATACCCGCCAGTGGCATGGGACTCGAAGCATGCAGGTGGTGCTGACGTGTTACCAGATGGGACCCACGTAGGGAAAGGGGATAGGGTGACATATTTTCCTTATGGGATGGGGAGAATGGAGGCTCTGTGGGGGAAGGATTGTTGTGAGTTTAAGCCAGAAAGATGGTTTGATGAGGAGAATGTGAAGAAAGGGGTTCTGAAGTGTGTGAATCCTTATAAGTTTCCGGTGTTTCAGGCTGGGCCCAGAGTGTGTATTGGGAGGGAAATGGCCTTCATTGAGATGGAGTATGTGGTGGCTTCTATTCTCAACCGCTTTCTGATTTCGCCTGTTTCTGATGACTATCCTCATTTTGTTCCTCTTCTCACGGCTCATATGGCTGGAGGGTTCAAAGTTAGGGTCCACTACAGAAATGGAACTGAAAGTGAGAAGATTCAAGAGTGAATCACAAGTGGGGCTCAAATTTTATGTTAACTAATACTGTCTCCTGCTTGGTGTGGGACGGTAGCATACTATTTTTGCCTTTCATCAGCTTCTTTGGTTTTTAGTTTTGGTATTGGATTGGCATGCTTGCTGCTTGGACCAAAATCATCTTCTACATAAAGTAATCTTATATTGTTTTATGTCATTTATCTTTATGCACCTCATTATAAATTTATGTAAATATATTTTTAGTTTTTTTTAATTCGAGATAAGTTTCTTTTTAATCTTCTAATTTTAAAATTGAAATTTTTTTATTGTAATTTGAAGAAAAATATTGTTTCAGTCTCTCTCCTCAAATACCCTATTCCCAAATATCATGTGGTAGGGTGATTAAATTTAATAATAAGAATATAAATGAAAATGGTGTATATCATAAGTGACTTATAATTTGTTATAATGGGTAAACCAAGTTTCATCACATTCAAACAAAAAAAAAAACATGCCAAACATTTTTTGGGCAAGACTCACAAAGATGACATGTGATCAATTGGGCATTGAAGTCTCTTTGTTGAGAGGCGTTGCCTTGTAGGAAGACAATCTCTAGCCATTATCCAAATCAATGTTTTATTGTATGTGGAATTTTGTAGGCGCCAAATAGACATCCAATCTCCATTAACATGGAATGCTCCATTATCAATCATATCCTCCATTATTTGATAATATAAAGTGGACTTAAATGAAAATTTCTCTTGTAAGAATTAATGTGCCGACTATTCATGGAATCTGAGAAATAGATGAATAATCATCTATTTCTACAAGAAATTGAATACTTTCTTAGGAATCCTGCAACAATTACTTGTTCTTTTTTTGCTGACAGATGGTCAGAACTTCATCTAGGTTCGAATCCTACTTAGAGGTCTACTAGAGATTAGAAATTGTTGAAAGAACAAAAGAAATATCTTGTTCTTTCCAGTTGATCGAAAAATAAAGAAATAATGAATTTATTCAAGATAATTATGTACATGTCTCATCTGAGAGACATGATTATATTGAGACTAATAAATAAATAATTAATTATTAATGATTAAATTATAATTGGATTAAAGTAGAGTAATTTTTAAAGATAATTACTATTTGATAAGAAAAGTTAATTATAAATGAGTTAATATCCACTTACATAAAATAAGTTTTCATTTTTTACAGAAAAGTATTCTCTCTAACTTTTAATCATAAAGAATGTAGAGATATAAAAAGAATAGTTTACGGAAGTAAAATTTTATTTCCCTCATCTTTCAAGAAAATCAAGCATATCGAATATAGAGAAATGTATATATTATTTGTGAGAAACATGTATTTTAAGATGTAACTTCTTTTTATAATTATTAATCTTGAAAATCTTTAAAATTTATATATGATATCACAATATATGTTATGAAATTTATAATTTTTCAAAAAATAATTTATTTTCTCTTAATTATGTATGAATTTTAATTATGGAATTTAGGGATTTTATTTTCTCTTAATTATGTATGAATTTTAATTATGAAATTATGAAATGTAGGGCTAACAACAACTTTACTAGAGCTACAAGTCAAAGGAACTTGTACTCTCAGTTCTTGAATTGTCACTTTATGTGGTGTTTCACTCCAACTAACTTCACCATCTTCAATGAACCTAGCATTTCCAGTTTCTATAATCCTTGTGGTATGATTAGGACAATAAAATCTATACCCTTTTGACTTTTTTGGATAACCAATGAAATAACCACTGATTGTTCTTGTATCCAATTTTTTTTTCTTGTGAGTTTGTAGTATCTAATTTATGCTTGACAACCTCAAACATGCAGGTGCCTTAAGCTAGGTTTCCTTCCTGTCCACAGTTCAAAAGAAGTCTTTGGAACTACTTTACTAGGAACCCTATTTAATACATACATGACAGTCTTTAGAGCATAAGTTCACAATGAAATGGGTAAAGAAGAATTACTTAACATACTTCTAACCATGTCCAACAAGGTTCTATTATGGCTTCTTATACACCAATTTACTGTGGTGTACCTGACATTGTGTATCGAGTACAAATATCATGCTTTTCTAGGAATTTAGCAAATGGGCCGAATGTTGTCCACTTTCATCATAGCTTCCATAATACTCACCACCCTTATCAGACCTGATAATTTTCACCTTTCTGTCTAATTGCCTTTCAACTTCATTAATGTAAATCTCTAAAGAATTTATAGCTTGAGATTTATCATGTAGCAAATAGACATAACCATAACGTGAATAATCATCAATGAAGGTGATAAATTATTTCTCTTTATTGAATGAGTTAACATCAAAAGGACTGCAAACATTAGTGTGTAAAATTTCAAGAAGCTGAGTGCTTCTTGTGGCTCATTTCTTTGTGTGTTTTGTTTGTTTGCCTTTTATGCAATTCACACAAACATTCAGATCAGTAAAATCTAAATCCAAAAGAATTTCATTCTTTACCAATCTTTCAATTCTTTCTTTGGAAATGTGCCCCAAACGTTTATTCCACAAGTAAGTGGAACATTCATTAATTGAGGTACGTTTAGTACCAACATGATGATGCAGAGTCATAAACGTCTCACAGTAAAGATTATCAAGACATAATTTATATAATCCATCATATAAAGTACCATTGTCAATCAAATGATTGTGCTTGTACAAACTGAAACTACCACTACCAAATTTAAAAAAGTATCCAACTTTATCAAGTTTGGAAATATAAACTAAATCCTAGATATACTAGGGACATAGAGAGTTTCACATAAGTCCAAATGATGTCCACTGTTAAGGATCAAATGATAAGTCCCAACAGCTTCCACTGGAACTTTCCGCTCTATTACCCATAAGGACAAACTTTTCATTTGGCCTTGTGGTTTGGATCGTAAGGAATCCCTGCAAAATATTAGAAACATGAGTTGTACATCCAGAATCAATACCCAAGTATTATATGGAACTTCGTAAGGTTTGATTCATAACATACATAAGCTCAAGGCTTACATTTCTTTTCAAACCAAGCCTTACGTTTTGGGCAATCCTTTTGGAAGTGTCTAGCCTTACCATAGAAATGACATATATTTCCATTATGTTCCTTCTTGTGGATTTGAGAAGAAGAGGCCCGATTGATATTTAATGGTCCTCTTTCCTTCTTCTCATGCTTCTTACTAATTTTCTTTTCAGCTCTTTTATGTTTGACATAATTGATGGAATGAATTTCCTGGTTCTTAATTATGGTTTCCTCTTGAACTAACATACTGTGCAATTCATGCACATTCCATTTGTCTTTCATGGTGTTATAGTTCATTTGGAAAGGACCATACTCAGACGGTAATGAGTTCAATATGAACTGCACCAAGAAATTTTCATCCACATCCATTCCCAATGACTTCTGTCTTGCTGCAATATTTTTCATTTCAACAACATGCTCATGCATAGTATGTGAACATGGTGGTCAGTGTACTCATTAGTGTCCCAGCAAGAGACTTGTCAGCAGTTTGGGAGCACTCTTCCACAAGTTTTATCATTTTTTTAGCACTTTCAGTTTGTGGAAGAGTTGACTTAATGTTGCTTACAATGCTCATTTGCATGTACATCAGACTCAACCTATTGGATCTTTCCCAGTTCTTAAAGTGGACCATTTCATCCTCAGTGCTTGCATCAATAATAGCACTAGGTTTGTCTTCTCTAAGAGCCAAATCCAAATCCATTATCCCAAGGTAAAATTCAATTTGCTCTTTTCATTCAGAGAAATAGTCCACTGAAAACTGCAATAGTTGAGAAAAGCGAATGTGTAGCAACAGGTACTACAAGGTATAAAATTTGGAAAAAAATCATAGATGACATTTGTAATTGTCTAAGTGGCTCAAGTTATTTCCTTATGATCCTTCATGCATTTGCATCATCATCCTCATGCATACATATCTTTGATTGTTAAACTAAGATGGTTAAATGATTTTTCAAAATTCATGTTCTCATGGTTGAAGTTTTTGAAATATGAAAAACTTATTATTTCAATCGATTACTTGATGATGTAATCGATTACAGGCGTTCCTTTTAAATTTGGAAAAGCCATGAAGAACACATTAATCGATTACAGTGTTCTTGTAATCGATTACATAGTGTTAAATGAAAACCATGCATTGTTGCTTTAATCGATTACCATTTATTGTAATTGATTACATAAGTCTTTTGAAAAATCATGTCTTGTTGCTTTAATCAACTACTTGATGATATAATCGATTATTATGTTCATCTATTTTTCCTAGAAAGCTTAAGAACAGTTTAATCGATTAAATACATTTGCGATTTAATCAATTAGAGTCTTTTAAATCTGTTTTTCTATTAATAGCTTGTGGGTCTATTGATTTGTAACATACCAGAAATCATTTATACGAAATATCCAATTTTCCCAAAGCTTTAGAATCTAAAAAAGAATTCGTTCTGAGTGAAAAACAATCTTCATCCAAACACAAAAGTCTCAATTGATTGTTGGTGAAGATTTAAGCAAGATTTTCAAACAAAGGTCTTCAAGAAAGCATTTCTCTACTTTCATGCATTCAAACTTTTGTTTGATTGTTTGTGTTCATCTCATTTATTTACAAAGGATCATGAGGTGATATCTTTCTTGAACCTTAGACTGTGTAGTTCTTTTGTTTGTTTAAGTTTTTTTTTGGTGTATTGATATTTCTAAAACAAATTAGTTTCTTTAAAGTTGTATCTAGAGAAGGGTTCTCTAGAGGGTAGAATTGAGTAGTGTTCTCAGGTTCTAGATCTTAAAATCTATAGGGTTTAGATTTTGTATCTTTGTCTAGGTTTGACAAGAAAGATCTGTTGTAAAAGGCTTGTAAAGAATAATATTTGTTTAGTGGAATCTCTAACCAAGAGTTGGTTGGAAGTAACTGGATGTAGCCTCCAAGGTTGAGAGGTGAACCAGTATAGATCGTTGAGTTCTTTATTCTAATTCTATTCTTTTCTCATTGTTTGTTTTTGGGTGATCAAGAAATTATCAACAAGATTTGTTTTCTGGCATTACTTGAATTCCTAGGGTAATTTTGGTTGGAAGAAAGATTCTGATTTTAAAAGATTTTAAGTAATACGATCCATATTACATATTCCACAAATTGTTTAAGTAAAATTTTTAAACTCTTGGTTTAAACCAATTCACCCCCCCTCTTGGTTTATTTGATTAGCGTTCATTGTATTTTCAATTGGTATTAAGAGCTGTTTCTTGAAAGTTATTCAAGATCACTTTCTTTTCAAAGAAAATAAACACAAATCAAATAACTTTTAGAGAGGGAGCTTCTCTTAATCGTCCATCGATGTTTGAGGGTGAGCATTTTATTTTTTGGAAAAATAGAATGCAAATATTTATCCAATTCAATGATCCTGGAGCTTGGAATGCCATTGAGAAAGGTCCTTTAGTTCCAATGAAAACAGTTGATAAAAAATTGATTCCCAAAGAATGGGATGAGATGTTAGATGCGGAAAAAACAGTTGCCCAATATGATTTTAAAGCTAAAAATATGATTACATTTGCTTTGTCTTTTGATGAATTTTTTAGAACTGTGAGATGCAGAAGTGCAGAAGAAATGTGGGAGATGTTGGAAGTTGCTCATGAAGGAACAAACAAAGTAAGGAGATTAAGGAAGCATGCCTTGATTCATGAATATGAGATGTTCAAGATGAGCAATACTGAAAACATATATCAGCTGCAAACAAGATTCACACATATTGTCAATCATCTTCTTGGTCTTGGAAAGACATTTGATGCTGAAGAATTGAACATCAAGATACTAAAGTGTCTAACAAGACCTTGGAAATCAAAAGTCACAGCAATCAAGGAATCCAAAGATTTATCCAAGATATCCATGGCTGCACTGTTTGGTAAGCTACTTGAATATGAACTTGAAATGTCACAACTAACCAATGCAGAAGATGCAGAAAAGAAACATAAAAGCATAGCTTTGAAAGTTGCATCCTCCAAAGTTGAGAAAGAAGAAGATTCAAGTGAAGAAGATGAAGATGAAAACTTGAATCTAATTGTCAAAAAGTTCAGCAGATTCATGAGAAGGAACAAGAACAGAAAGTTCACAAGGTTCAACAAAAAAATGACAACAACAACAACACGTCTACCAACTTTACTTGCTTTGAATGTGGAAAGCCTGGACACATCAAATCTAAATGTGAAGGAAAGACGCTAATGTTTGTCTCACCTCTTGAAGAAGCAACAAGGTGAGAGGAAGATAAAAAGGGAAGGAAAGACAAAGAAGGCATACATTGCATAGGAAGACAATGAATTAACTACTTCCGGATCAGCTAGTGAAGATGAGGTAGACGCTAATGTTTGTCTCACCTCAACAATAAGTGATGATGAAGAATTCTCTAGTAATGAATCTGAGGTAAATTCTGAATATGATAATATAGTTGATGCTTTCCAAGAAATTCATGAAGAGGCTAAAAATCTAGCAAAGTCAAATAATAGGCTGAAAGGAGATTTAAGATGGCACATCACCAAACTTGTAGAAATGCAGAGTGAAGTCAATAAATTGAAAGAAGAAAATGAAAAACTTCTTTCAAGTTACAAGATAAATGGGTGCACACGTACATCTTCATTCTCTAAGCTAGATAAATACAATATGTTACAAAAAGAGTTTGATGATTTCAAAAGAAGTCAAGGAGAAAAATACATGTTACTTCTATCTAAAAATAGTAATTTGATTGATCTTTTGAGAAAACTTTATAAAGGAAGATGCAACTTAACTGAAATGATAAGTGTGCAGAAATATGCTAGAGATACTTCTAGTTTGGGTTACAAACAAGGCTCAAGTCTTTTGGCAAAACTATATTTGTACCACAAAAACAAAAGAATCAAAAGAATTTTTATGATTCAAAGATCTATCAAAATGCTTACCTTAGGAATTAAAAGCTATAACTTGTATGCATTCATGAAGAAAGGGCATACATCTTTTAAATGCTATATTAGAAAATATTATGTGCCTAATGGAGAATGTATTTGGGTGTAAAAGAAGAAAAAAGTAGCAAACCCCTATGGATCCAACCTCAATTGGGTACCTTTCTTTGCTACTTGATTTGAATTTTGCAGGTGTGTCTAAGAGCAAGATCATCAATATGGTATCTTGATAATGGCTACTCTAGGCACATGACAGGTGTAACATCCTCAAATTTTATTTTGAATTCATATTTAAAATTTAATTGTGGAAGTGTGATGATAACTAGATAAATGACCATATCACTTTTCCCTTAAATTAGAAATGACAGAAATGCTCTTGAGGTTAAAATTACAAAAAGGCCACTAGATATTTTAGTTAGATATTTTAAGGAGGAAATTAAACAAATGTCCTTGGATATTTTGGAAATGACAAGAATGCCCCTAGATATTTTGGCTAGATATTAGAAATTACACAAATACCCTTGAACATTTTGGATAATTACCATCACGTCCCAAGAATAATAAATTACCATAATGCCCCTTAGGCCAAAAATGACCAGATACCCTTTGAGAGTTTGTGGAAACTTGATGGAAGTACAGAGCACTCTTAGATAGCATATTATTAAGAGATTTGGTGACAAGAAACCTTAGAATAGAATTTCTATGAATTTTATAAGGTGACCACTTTGAAATTGTATTCAGAAGGATTCGGGCATCAGAAAAATAGGGAAAAATGAGAAATAGAATCTGTGGAATTTTCTCTCAATTGTAGGATGTTCTAATAAAATGGTTTAGTAATTTTAATGGTCAGAAGAAAAATAGACTAATTGGAATCTTGTGCTTGAGGTTTGTATAGTACTCTGTAGAGATTGGTTATGAGTTATTTATAATGAAACTAAAGATAATTTTTGGAGATCTCTAGAGTTATATTATTTCATATTATCTTTATGTGAAAGAATTCAAATTAAATTTAACTTCTTACAAGGAATTACCATGTGAAAAACCATAACTGGAATTAGATTTTACTTTAGCGTCAAAAATGACATGTAATGGCATAAAAGGAAGGAAAACTTGTCATCCTACCCCTTAAGCTTGAAGTTGACGTGTGGAATGATGTAGAAAAGGGGAGAAGATTCATGAATAAGCCACTTGTAAAGGCAAGCTTCATGAAGAAGACAAGTGGTGGACACTTGGAATATGTATACAAGATGAGAAGAAAAATCTTCTCTTATCTCCTTTGTAGAACACGTGGACAGCCCTAGACATTATTTCAACAATCCCAACGGTCAAACGTTACATATGTGGGATAGTAGTGTACCTTTAAAATTTTAAATAGATCCAACGGTTAACGAATCCAGAATTAGAATTTTACTAAAACAGGTTTGGGATAAACTCAAGAATGAAAGAAAAAGCATAAAAATCTTCCTTGGTAAGCTACTCCACGAAAATGCAAGAGAAATAGAGAAACTTCAAGAGCTTGGACACTTGGATGGTGGAGAATTAAGAGCCTTTATGATTTGTACAAGTGTAAGGACACTTGTAAAGGGGTGGATAAGTGGAAAGGTAAGTCATTATGGTGTATGAGATATTTTTCCATAAAGTGAATCCTAAACCACTATATAAAGGGGGAAGGAGGATCTAAGTGCAAGACATTCTCCAATCTTTCCTCTCTACACCTTCACGTGAACATCCTCTCTTCATACTACCTTCATTTCATCTTTCTCCTTTCGAGTTAGAATCAAGTAAGAAAAGAAAACTCCACCATCTTGACAAAATTTCATGAGAAACCTAGCAACCTTAGGAAGAGTTTTGACAAGCTTAGAAGAAGGATATCAAGGCTTCATCTCTAAGAGCATTTCCCAAGGAAGGAAGGAAGGAAGCCATTTATCCATTCTATTTTCAAGATTCAAACTCACTTGAGGTAGGCTAAGCCTAAATCTCTAGTTAATCAATGGCTTTGATTAATTTACATGCTTTAGTAGGCTGAATTATGGTTATCATTTAGGCTTGAATTTCATGTCATTTGAAGGTTATTCTTTGATGAGAATATGCTGATTTAAGCCATAAGATAGGTGATGATTTATACCCATCAATATTAGTGATGTATGGAAGCCCATTTGATGATCTTTTGAAGGTGATTTTGATGATATTTTGGGCTGTCTGTTGATATTTTTTATGGAAAGATTTTGATTTAATTTTAGAAGTAGAGGATGAATGGTATGTAGTTAAATGGTTTAAATACTTGAATGATTCAATCTTGAGGATTAATTAGTGAGGTGGTAGGTGAAAGGAGAATTAAGATGTATACTAAGTTTGAATCTTTTCTTGTGAATGTTTAAAGGAATTAGATATTATTTATATTGAGGATTATTAGTTAGATTACTAACATAATTTTTTGTAGTTAAGGCTATTCTCTGGTTATGCATAAGTTGGTAATAATCTTACTTGATTAAGGTATGGTGGTGTAACCATACTTATGGTGCATATGATGATATGATGAAAATATTTTTCCATAAGGTAATATGTATTTCACTTTTGGATTTGATTTTATTATGGATGGATATTGATGTGAATAAGATAGGTGGATTCATGTTTCCATGTTCCAAGTCCAGTACGAGGCTTTGGGGAAACAGAATCTGATGCTACATAT
>PYAF01000949.1:664376-712293 GCA_007407185.1 Glycine tomentella | reverse complement strand
CGATATGTAGTACCCAGGTGCAAGGATATATGGCAAAATTCATGCATGTTTGCGTAAGACTATAGCAGCGTCCACACTCAGTGTGGCCACATACAGTACGATATGTGGAGGCCATTTGCCCTGGGATAGTTCATCTCATGCATTCATATAGTTGCATATTTCTTGTGGATGTGTTTGATTATTTGAATGATTTTACTAAGCTACTAATAAGTTTGGGATATAGCTTTGCCTACTGAGAAATTTATTTCTCACAAGATTTGTTTCATGTTTTCCTTAGATGGCAGTCCTGGTCAGGTTCCTTGAAGCTCTAGAGTAGTGTTGATATATTGAAGGAGCTATGTACTAAGCTGGATTTTGAAAAGAGTTTTGTACTTGTATAAACTTTTGTAACAGAGACATTGACTAATGAATTAGTCTTTACATATGTAAATTTTAATGACTTAGAATTTTTACTAATACACGTTTCTTGAAAAAAAAAATTATTCTAAGTAAAAATACTAGTAATAAAATTAACTTAGAAATTAGGTCGTTACAACAGGTGACATTTCCATGCTTACAAATGCCATACTACGAGGTGGAGGATTTGTTACCTATGGGGATAATAACAAAGGCAAAATAATTGGAGAAGGAAACATAAGAGACAACATTAAGACAATGATCATAAATGTCTTATATGTTGATGAATTGAAACATAATCTCCTAAGCATAAGCCAACTATGTGACAAAGGGTTCAAAGTTTCCTTCAACAACAATTGTTGTTTGATATGTGACAGTCAAAGTGATGAAGTTATCCATGTTGGCAAAAGAAAGGGTAACATTTATGTTTTATTCATTGGTCATGCATTTATACATAACACTAGCCGCCTTATAAGTAAAATTGATGAAACTTGGTTATGCATAGAAGAGCTAGTCATATTAATATGCATCATATGAACAAGCTTGTAAGAAAGGATCTAGTGATAGGATTGCCTAAGCTTAAGTTTGAAAAGGATAAAACATGTGAAGCTTGTCAAAAAGGTAAACAAACAAAGAATTCATTTCAAAGCATAAATGTTGTTTCTACCTCTAGACCTCTTTAGTTGCTTCATATGGATTTATTTGGTCCTTCTAGAACTATGAGCTTGGGAGGTAATTTCTATGAGCTTGTTATTGTAGATGATTTCTCAAGATATACATGGACTTTATTCATAAGATCCAAGAGTGATCCATTCATAGCTTTTAGAAAATTGGCCAAGATAATTCAAAATGAAAAATCTTGCAATGTTGTTTCAATTAGAAGTGATCATGGTGAAGAATTCTAAAATGAACATTTTGAAAAGTTTTGTGAAGAGTTTGGAATTAATCACAATTTTTCAACTCCAAGAACACCCCAACAAAATGGTGTTGTGGAGAGGAAAAATAGGTCACTTGAGTAAGGTGCAAGAACACTTCTAAATGAAACAAACTTGCCTAAGCACTTTTGGGCAGATACTGTAAGTACGGATTGTTATACTTTGAATAGGATTCTCATAAGGCCCATTTTAAAGAAAACCCGTTATGAGCTATACAAAAGAAGGAAACCAAATATATCTCATCTTAGTGTTTTTGGCTGCAAGTGCTTTGTTTTAAATAATGGTAAATATTCTCTTAGTAAATTTGATTCTAAAGCTGATGAAACAATCTTTCTTGGTTACTCTTTTCAAAGTAAAGCTTATAGAATCTTTAATAAAAGAACATTATGTGTTGAGGAATCTGTCCATGTTATATGTGATGAGACTAACCCTTCCAAGGAGAATTTGGAGTGTGATATTGATGCAGGATAAAATGAAGAATTTCTGCAACTTAATGATTTGAATGAAAAAGAAAAAGCTGAACCAAATGATGAGATAGAACATTCAAATCCTGTACAAAAGCACAAGGAATTGAGAACCACTAAAGATATTTCCCTTAACAACATAATTGGTGAAGTATCCAAGGGAGTCTCTACTAGATCTTCTCTAAAAAATCTTTGTTGTGATGTGGCTTTTTTTTTTCAAATTGAACCAAAAAGTGTTGATCAAGATTTGCTGGATGAACATTGGTTAATAGTTATGCATGATTAATTGAATCAATTCAAAAGAAACCAAGTTTGGGAATTAGTTCCTAGACCATCTACTCATATTCCTATTGGCACAAAATGGGTTTTTCGAAACAAGCTGGATGAAAGTGGCATCATAATTAGAAACAAGGCTAGATTGGTTACTAAAGGATACAATCAAGAGGAAGGCATTAATTATGATGAAACTTATGCTGCTGTTGCTAGATTAGAAGCCATTAGGTTATTACTTGCATATGCTTGCTTGATGAACTTTAAATTGTTTCAAATGGATGTTAAAAGTGAATTTTTGAATGGTTACATAGATGAAGAAATATATGTAAACCAGCCCCCTGGATTTACTGATTACAAGCATCCTAACCATGTTTCCAAATTGAGAAAAGCATTATATGGTTTGAAACAAGCACCAAGATCTTGGTATGAAAGGTTAAGCAAATTTCTGCTTGAACAATCTTTCACAAGAGGACAGGTTGATAAAATATTGTTCATCAAGAGAAGAGAAAAGGATATTTTGTTAGTTCAAATTTATGTGGATGACATTATATTTGGTTCAACTAATCAATCAATGTGCAAAGAATTTTCTGTCTCAATGCAGAATGAATTTGAGATGTCAATGATGGGGGAGCTTACATTCTTTCTAGGATTACAAGTCAAGCAAATGAATAATGGAACCTTCCTTAGTCAAACCAAATATTGTCTAGAAATGATCAAGAAGTTTGAAATAGAGAGTTGCAAGGATGCTGCAACACCAATGGCAACATCTACCTATCTTGATTCAGATAACAAAGGAAAAAATGTTGATGAGTCCAAATATAGGAGAATGATTGGTTCTTTGGTATATTTAACTGTAAGTAGACCTGACATTATGTTAAGTGTTTGTTTGTGTGCTAGAAATCAAGCAAATCCCAAAGAATCTCATCTAGCATCAGTCAAAAGAATCCTAAAGTATTTCAAGTCTACACCAAAAGTGAGAGTACGGTATTCAAAAGGTACAACTATCAACTTAATTGGATATTCTGATTCTGATTTTGCAGAGTGCAAATTAGATAGAAAGAGTACTAGTGGAACATGCCACTTATTAGGAAGCTCTTTGATCTCTTGGCACTGCAAGAAGCAATCATGTGTTGCCTTATCTACTGCTGAAGCTGAATACATTTCTGCTGGAAGCTGTTGTGCACAAAGTCTTTGGTTGAAGCAACAACTTCAAAACTTTGGTGTTGAGATACAACAGATTCCCTTGCTATGTGACAACACAAGTACAATCAACATATCCAAAAATCCTATCATGCACTCAAGGACAAAACACATTGAAATAAGATATCACTTCATCAGAGATCATATCCAAAAGGGTAACATCAAAATTGAATTTGTTAATACTAACAATCAATTAACTGATTTTTTTACAAAATCCTTGGATAGAGATAGATTCTTCACTCTTAGAAACATGTTAGGAATTCTAGATGAATTTAGTGTGTGTTAGCATGCTATCTATGTGCATATTTACATGAAATCATATCATTCATTAGCCATTCATTTCATTTAAATGCAAATTCGAAAATGTTGGATAAATATTGTTCATGCTGATAAATTCTCTGTAATAATTGATTACATCTCGGAATAATAGGTTAAATGAAATTTAAAAGGATTTTAGAGTGAATTTTGTACTCATGTAATCGATTACAGAAGCGGAATAATTGATATTCTACTTTCGAAATTACTTCAAAAGCCAAAGTTCACTGGAATAATCGATTACACCTCGAATTAATCGATTGCACATGTTTAAAAATATTTTCAAAAATGAAATTTCACTGGAATAATCGATTATCACATATTGTAATCGATTACACATCATCTTCCTAAAATGAATTTCACTGATATAATTGATTACCACATATTGTAATTGATTAAACTTCATCTGTCTGAAATAAAACTCATTGGTTTAATCGATTACACGTCGTATGAATGCGGGAGAGTCTGAGCTCAAGGCATCGGAGGAGAGGGAGGCTCGTGGGGAGCTTGAAGAAGAGTTACTCATCTACAAGAAGGAGGTTGTGGAGTAGCGTGAAAAGGGTTTTCACAAGGCCATCAGTCAAGCCGGGTTCTTCGCCAAGGACCTTGACTTGGTCTTTTTGATCCATTCAAGGATGTGAAGGATGGTGTTCTGCTTGACGAGGATGAGATAGTTGTTGTTGTGGAGGAAGGTGCCAGTGAGGAGCAGGGTGATGGGGCCAATGTTTAGGTTGCCCTTATGTATTTTTGTTTTGTTGATTTTGGGTCGTAAAGGCTTTGTAACTCTAACAATTAATCTTCTTAATTTAAATGCTTCCCTTTGTTGACAAAGTTTTTCTCTATTTGTTCTTTGTCTTGTATGTTGTTCTCCTTTTTTTATGCGATGCTTTGTAATTGTAAGGGTAGGCCGCTTTGACGTGGATGACGTCCTTGCAACGTAAGAAGCGATACCTTGACGGGAATAAAGAGCTTAGATGACACGAAATCATCTTAGGTTTGATTTCAACTTGATTAAAGGTCTTGTTATTCATATGATGATGCTTCATTTTTCTTTACAAAGCTTCTCCCCTCATGCTCTTAAGGAGGTAGTTAGAAATCCACCTGATTGAAGGTCTTGCTGACCAGTTTGGTGGTGTCTTGTTTTACCTCTTGTTCGAGAATGAGTGATTGAACCTTTGGCCATGCTAGTCATAGTTCCAAAGGAGTAGGCTTACCAAGAGCGTGTCTTGGGTTTTGTGCATCAAGGGTAGATCTTGGGTTTCTTGTATTCCTACAAATACAAATTTAGGAGTATAAAATTTTGTCAAGGGTGGACCTTGGATACCTTGAGTTTTCGCGTCGGGGAAACTTATCAAATGGGGAGGCTCATCAAGGGTGGACCTTAGGTTTGTCGAGCCTTTGACTAGGGACATGTTCATCCTGGGTTTTGGTGAGGTTTACCAAGGGCGGACCTTGGGTTTTGTAAACCTTTGGAGACCGAGACTCACCAAGGGCAAACCTTAGGTTTTACAAGCCTTTGGAGATTGACCAGGAACTCGTCCGTCTTGAGTTTTGGCGAGGTTCACCAAGGGCTGACCTTGGGTTTTGCGAACCTTTGGAGACTAAGACTCACCAATGATAGACCTTGGGTTTTACCGGCCTTTGGAGATCGACCAGGAACTCATTCATCCTAGGTTTTTGTAAGGTTCACCAAGGGCAGGCCTTAGGTTTTGCGAACCTTTGGAGACGGAGACTCACCAAGGGCAGACCTTGGGTTTTACTAGCCTTTAGAGATCGACCAGGAACTCATCCGTCCTTGGTTTTGGCAAACTCTGACAATTCTATGGACCATGCCACCATCCTCCCTGTCAATTTAGACTTTCACAACACCTGTTTGATGGGGTAGTTTGTTTTAACTAACACTTGGTGACTTTGAAAGTATGACCGGAGGCATCGAGATGAGTGATAATTGCTAGCATACGTAAATTTTACATGTAAATCACATAACAATTATCTTCTTTTTCCTCTTTTAACGTTTCTTTTGTGATTAAAACGTAGGAATTTAGCTTATTCTAAGCTTTTATCCAGTATATGCTAAAATTAGTTGATTTATAGTGTGTTGGTTGTATTTTTTTTGTAGATGATACAACAAACACATGCAGGCTTAGTGTGCACATGAATGCAGGCTAAGCGCGCATCTGGCGGCTTATCGCACGGTCACTTTAGCTAGCTGGACTTTTCATGCAGGCTTAGCACGCACATGCATGCAAGCTTAGCGCATACATGCAGGCTTAGCACACAATTATTTATGAAAACATGATTGTGCATATTTTGAATATAAAAATAGGGGAAACACTATGCAAAGGGGGCAGATAGAAAAAAAAACAAGATCTAGGGCACGAAGAAGAGGAAAAAACCCACTCACTTGGGGACCTCTTCCTCCATTTTCTTTCGTTTCTTCCATTCTTCTTGCTTCCTTTTTTGTATTTGTAAGCCTCTCATGACAATGAAGGCTAAACCATTCATTGTTGGGAGCTCAACAACAAAACACTCTTGATGTAATGATTCTCACTATCTATTTAATGTTACTTTGATATTATTGTTCCTTTTCTGAGTTTATTGTCATGTTTGTGGCCTGATCATCCATGCACATGTAGTGTTATAGGGTGTATGCATTGGAAAATATTTACATCCTAAGAACCTAAAAACAACATGTAGGTAATCTATATCTAGGGATAGAATGATATTATTTAGCCTAAAGTATGCATCTTTACTCTGCAAATTACTTGATGTAGTTCTTAAGGGATTAGGAGTGAAATTAGATAATTTATGCTCTTTCACATGAGGGATCATGGTTAAGGTAGGTTAGCGGATGAAGGTAATACTTGGAATAACATTAGATAGTGAAAAATCTAAAACATTGCATTAAAGAGTAGTTTCGGTAGGCTTAGCACCTAACATGTTTTGTATTCTGCATCAATCGGCAACTTACCCGCAAGTGTTTGTGTTCTATCTCTTGAATGTGCTCTGCTCAATTATCTTTATTTATGTTGAATGTTATGTTTCCGCATTAGTATTAGACAAATATCAAATTTATTTTGTTGTGCGCTTCAAGTTAGAAATATACAAACTTCGAGTACAGCCAAAGTCCTTGTGGAATCAACACTCGAACTTACCATTTTATTATTACTTGACAAATTGGTATGCTTCCTAAAATGTTAACAATGAGGTGACAAGTTCCACTGCTATCTTTTCAATCATCTAATATCGCTTCTCAGCATCATGGAGGATGCGGCTGATAAAGTAGATGAAAAGCTGATATTTCCCTTCCTTTTGAATGAGGGATGAACTAACGACTTTTCTAGCTACGAAAAGATAAAGGAGCAGTAGCGCTCTTGGTTTGGGTCGACTCAGGATGGGCGGCTTGGCAATAGGTTTCTTGAAGGCCAAGAAAGCCTACTCGCGGGCTTCGTCCCATAAGAAGGGCTCAATTTTTCTGAGCAGCTTGTAAAAAGGTTTCACTTTTTCGGCCAGCTTTGGGAGGAACCTGGACAAAGATGTCAGCCTGCCGTTCAGGTTTTGGACTTGCTAAAAGCTTCTAATTCTCGGTGTGTGATCATGAAGCCTAGAAATTTGCCTTCGCCTACCCTGACGTGTTAGGCTATACTTTGAGATTTGATGACCATGTCGGCAACATATACCTCGACATTTCATCCGATTTGTTGCTTGAAGACCCGATCTATCAACCGTTGGTATATGGCGCCTGCATTTTTTAGGCCAAAGGGCATGACACTGTAGCACAAATTGACATCTTCAGTTATGAATGTTGAATTATCTGTTGATTTGAGGGGGAGCTCTTGAAGATTGAAGCAATGTAAAGGCTTGGTGATGTTTTGACTTTCAACATGCTTGAAGGCTTGAAGATGAAGAATTGTGATTAAATGTAAAAGGAAAGAAAGTCTTCTGTTGATCCAAGTCCTTGCATGCATACCATTAATATTCATTCATGCATTATATAAGAAAGGCTTTAAGTAATTCATTTGAAACTTAAAAAGAAGCTAAGTATTTTGGAAAAATGATTCTAAACTGGTTTAATCGATTACTAGACATAAAGAATTGATTATTTTGTTCTTCAAACTTTCTGGAAATCATTATGAACAAATTAATCGATTACATCATCGTGTTAGTCGATTATTTCATTCTTGCATACACAAAAAAAAAAAATTAACTGAGTGACTGGTTTAATCGATTACCCCTAACCCGTAATCGATTAAATACCTATTTGGAAATTAAGATCACTCTGCCTTAATCGATTACCACTTATTGTAATCGATTATTTAGTTCATTTCATGTTTTTCATATTGTCTGTGTTAATCGATTACCATATATTGTAATCGATTACATTTCACAAACATGATTTTACAAAGTCTGACTTAATTGATTACACATCGGGATAATCGATTAAATGACCCGTTTCTGTAACCCAGAACTTATCTTGAACACTTTAATCGATTACGGGAGCGTATGTAATCGATTACAATTCAAAAACAATCGATTACAGGAGCTGGTTTAATCGATTATTTCAGTTACAGTTCTTTATATAAATAGAACCCTTGCCTTGTCTGATTAATAGAACGAAATAGAAATTGAATTTTCGAACACTGAGCATTCTAAGAGCTTTCTAATCAGTCACAAAGGCATTCTTCTTGGTTCAAAAGGTCTTGCTTCCATTCAAACTAATATGGGTCACTAGGATTTAGTGAAGCAAGGCAATTCATTTCAAAGTTTAAGGAAAGACTTGTTCTGCATATTGTTTCTACATTCAACCTGGTATATTCATCATTATGCATATCATTCTTGGATCATCAGGTGAATTCTTTCCTTACTCTTTGATGGTGTAAAAAATCTGATTGTATTTTTGTTTGTAAGTTCCATTGTAATTGGGTTTTTCTTGCAAGATTAGAGATAGTGTTTCTCTAAAGACAGCTGAGTAGTGTTCTCAGTGTGGGTATTGCTTCTAAGGGTCTAATAGGTTTTTAGACTTCTGAACTTTATCTAGGGTTGATAAAGAGAAGCTTGTAATTGCTTGTAAGGATATTATTTGTTATAGTGAAACTCTACTCTAGTGTTGAGTAAAAGAAACTGGATGTAGCCTCATAGTGTTTGAGGTGAACGAGTATAAATTTGTGTGTTCTCTTATCTACTGCATATTTGTTAGTTCTTCTTGTGAATTCTGTGTTACATATTGATTCTTGAGGCATTACAAGTCTTGGATTGATTTTGAATAAAGATTCTTAATTGATTTTATGATAAAGATCCAAAGGGCAAAGAAACTCTGATTTTAAAACATCAAGAAATTTTTAAATTTACCAAGACTAACCAATTCACCCCCCCCTCTTGGTTAAGTGTGAAGTGTTCCCATATTTTACATTATCTTCATCTGGGGCATGCATTCTGATCTGGTTATACCTAGATCATGCATGCAAGAAGCTTACCACTTAGAACCCAAACGCACCGTCGACTTGTCTGTCAATGTCGGGTAAATGGTACACATCCTTGGACACACTTTGTTGAGGTCGGTGTAATTAGTGCAAATTCGCCATTTGTCGTTAGATTTTTTTACCATAGCGAAATTGGCAAGCCAGGTGGAGTACCTGACTAATTCCTTGATAAATTTGGCTTTTTGAGCAGCTTGTCTACCTTTTCTCTGACCGCCTTGTGCCACTCCTCTCCCATCTTTTTCTTCTGTGATACCGACTTGTACTGAGGGCAAATAGGCAGCTTGTGGCATATAATATTGGGGTGAATGCTTGGCATGTCAGATTACTACCAGGCGAACATGTCTACATTTTTGTGGAGGATGTCAGCTATGTGTCTGTGCTCATGGCTATTGAGGTTCTTGCTGAGCTGCATGCACTAACCGGGTTTGAGTCCAAGCTGTAGCTTGACAAGTTCTTTGATAGGCTTTGACCCTTTGTCAATGGTGTCGTCACGCAGATCCACATCAAATACACCATCTTGACTTATGTCGTAGACGGTAAGGGTTTGGATTGGAAACTTTTTGTCCACGTTCATGACTTGGCTGGTACCACCCCCTGTGGGATGATGTTTGTCGAGTTCCTTTGTGGGAGGATATGGTGCTACTTTCAAACTTTCTGCATAGCATTGTCGAGCTTATTTTTGGTCTGCCTTGACAGTCACTATCTCTTCCATCAAGGTAGGAAACTTCATTTTGAGGTAAGGCGTGGAAACGATGGCTTCAAGCTCGTTCAGTGTTTTCCTGCCAATCAAAGCAAAGTAAGAGGTATCTACATCGAATATTAAATAACTGATTATGATGCTCCTTGAGAGGTAACCTTGACCGAAGGTGGTCATGAGGTCTACGTAGCCTCTGGTCTCTACCCTCTCCCATGCAAAGCCGAGGAGAGGTCCAAAGTGATGATCGAATGTGTCGGATGAGACTTCGAGCCTCTAAATTGTTCTCTAGTACAAGATGTTCGTGGAGCTGCCTTGGTCGATGAGGACCTTGGACACCATAAAGTTGGCGATCATGATGGAGACCACCATGGGATCATCTTGATTGACAGGATTGATGCCGTTAAAATCTGTATCGATGAAAGTAATGAGAGGGAGACTTTGTGGTGGTGGAACATCGACACAGTTGATGTCGATGTCCCAAATAGCATGGAGGTGTCACTTTCGAGATTGGCTGGAGAACCCTACGTAGGAAAATCTGTCGACGATGGTGTTGATTACACTTTAGATTTATTGGGCAGACTCATTTTCTTGTTCTTGTGGAGGTTGACATTCGCGTCTTGATTGATAGTGCCTTTGCCTCCCTCTGTCTTCTACTATATCCCTTCTCCTGTCAGCATCCTGATTCATGGGTTGATCATCTTGGTGTCCCCCGGGTTTGGTTCTTGTTGGGTGATTGTCGAGTCATTTCACAAATTCAGATAAATACCCAGCCTGTATAAGTTCTTCGATTTTTTCTTGTAGGGTCCAACAATATTTTGAATTATGATCGCTGCTATGATGGTATCTGCACTATGTGGTCCTGTCTGACCCCGACATAGGAGGAAGTGGTGGGGGTAGTTTTATGAGTACCTCCATGTTGAAGACCTCGTCCACACCTTCTGGCTTGTGCTTTTTGTCCGACTTGTGTGGGTCGGTCTTGGTTACTCCTTCTTGCTTCTCACATTTTTGTCCGATTGTCGAACCTCATTCCTGACCCTCGACATCTCCTCCATCTAGATGTAACCCTTAGCTCATTCGTGTAACTCGTCTATGCTAGAAGGGGCTTTCTTGCATAGGCTGTTTGCGAATTTACCTGGTCATAGGGCTAACAACATGGAGTGCAATGCCACCTCTGGGTTCAAGTTTCAGATCTGGACAACTATTTGTCCAAATCAGTCCATGAACCTCTAAAGAGACTCATTCTTTGCCTGTCGTAGATTGGCCAATGTGGCAAAAGTTATGCAATGTGATCGACTAGTTGCATATTGCGAGCTAAAGCATTCGACAAGAGTGTCGAAGCTGTCAATGGACCTTGGGGGGAGCCCCCAATACCATGTTAGTGCTGCCCCTTTGAGGGACGTTGGAAAGACACGACACAGGAATACGTCGTTGTTGGTGTAGAGTTTTGCCTGAGTGAGGAAAGCATCCAAATGTTCATCTTAGGGTGTCGATAAGTCGCCCGCCCTTCTGGACGATATATGTGTGACATGCTAAGGCAGTCTTGAGTGTTGACGGTGTGTCGTGGGTGTGATTCCCCTTCAGTACGCTCGTTCATTATGCGAGCCGAGTGTTCGTCAACTTGGGGGCGTCTCACTCAAGCCTCCAACTGATCATGGTCAGCCTTCAGCTTCGGAGTTCCTCTTCGTGACGACGTTCCATCTCTGCTATGCAGGTTTGCAATTGTTGGAGGGTATCTATTTGTAGCATGTTTGTCATGGGAGGAATGGAGCTTTCAAGAGGAGTATCGCGTCTGGGGCTAGATCGTGTACTGACCATTGATGAAATAGTGAGGCCGTGGGTAAGTTTTACCTTGGCCCCATGGTGGGCGCCAAATGTACTTACCAAAATTTGGAAGTGGCTCATGTTAGGGTGGACGTGGCCTAGGTAGGCTCCAGATCTCGCACGTCGGATGTAACATCCTCAAATTTTATTTTGAATTCATATTTAAAATTTAATTGTGGAAGTGTGATGATAACTAGATAAATGACCATATCAATTTTTCCTTAAATTAGAAATGACAGAAATGCCCTTGAGGTTAAAATTATGAAAATGCCCTTAGTTATTTTAGTTAGATATTTTAAGGAGGAGATTACACAAATGCCCTTGGATATTTTAGAAATGACAAGAACGCCCCTAGATATTTTGTGGTGGAAATTACACAAATACCCTTGAACATTTTGGATAATTATCATCACATCGCAAGAATAATAAATTACCATAATGCCCTTTAGGCCAAAAATGACTAGATACTCTTTGAGAGTTTGTGGAAACTTAATGGAAGTACAGAGCACTCTTAGATAGCATATTCTAAAGAGATTTTGTGACAAGAAACCTTAGAATAGAATTTCTATGAATTTTATAAGGTGACAACTTTGAAATTGTATTCAGAAGGATTCGGGCATCAGAAAAATATGGAAAAATGAGAAATAGAATCTGTGGAATTTTCTCTCAATTGTAGGATGTTTAGATTTATCTAATAAAGTGGTTTAGTAATTTTAATGGTCAGAAGAAAAATAGACCAATTGGAATTAAGATAAGAACAATCTTGTGCTTGAGGTCTGTATAGTACTTTGTAGAGATTGGTTATGAGTTATTTGTAATGAAACTAAAGATAATTTTTGGAGATCTCTAGAGTTCTATTATTTCATATTATCTTTAGGTGAAAGAATTCAAATTAAGTTTAACTTCTTACAAGGAATTACCATGTGAAAAACCAGATGTGGAATTAGATTTTACTTTAGCATCAAAAATGACATGTAATGGCATAAAAGGAAGGAAAACTTGTCATCCTACCCCTTAAGCTTGAAGTTCACGTGTGGAATGATGTAGAAAAGGGGAGAAGATTCATGAATAAGCCACTTGTAAAGGAAAGCTTCATGAAGAAGACAAGTGGTGGACACTTGGAATATGTATACAAGATGAGAAGAAAAATCTTCTCTCATCTCCTTTGGTAGAACACGTGGACAGCTCTAGACATTATTTCAACAATCCCAACGGTCAAAAGTTACATATGTGGGATAGTAGTGTACCTCTAAAATTTTAAAGAGATTCAACGGTTAACGAATCCAGAATTAGAATTTTACTAAAACAGGTTTAGGATAAACTCAAGAATGAAAGAAAAAGAATAAAACTCTTCCTTGGCAAGCTACTCCACGAAAATGCAAGAGAAATGAAGAAACTTCAAGAGCTGAGACACTTGGATGGTGGAGAATTAAGAGCCTTTATGATTTGGACAAGTGTAGGGACACTTCTAAAGGGGTGGACAAGTGGAAAGGTAAGTCATTAAGGTGTAGGAGATATTTTTCCATAAAGTGAATCCTAAACCACTATATAAAGGGGGAAGGAGGACCTAAGTGCAAGACATTCTCTAAGCTTTCCTCTCTACACCTTCACGTGAACATCCTCTCTTCATACTACCTTTATTTCATCTTTCTCCTTTAGAGTTAGAATCAAGTAAGAAAAAGAAAACTCCACCATCTTGACAAAATTTCGTGAGAAACCTAGCAACCTTAGGAAGAGTTTTGACAAGCTTAGAAGAAGGATATCAAGGCTTCATCTCTAAGAGGATTTCCCAAGGAAGGAAGGAAGGAAGTCATTTATCCATTCTATTTTCAAGATTCAAACTCACTTGAGGTAGGCTAAGCCTAAATCTCTAGTTAATCAATGGCTTTGATTAATTTACATGCATTATTAGGCTGAATTATGATTATTATTTAGGCTTGAATTTCGTGCTATTTGAGTGTTATTCTTTGATGAGAATATGTTAATTTAAGCCATAAGATAGGTGATGATTTATACCCATCAATATTAGTGATGTATGGAAGCCCATTTGATGATCTTTTGAAGGTGATTTTGATGATATTTTGGACTGTCTGTTGATAATTTTATGGAAAGATTTTGATTTAAATTATAGAAGTAGATGATGAATGGTATGTAGTTAAATGGTTTAAATACTTGAATGATTCAATCTTGAGGATTAATTAGTGAGGTGGAAGGGGAAAGGAGAATTAAGATGTATACTAAGTTTGAATCTTTTCTTGTGAATGTTTAAAGGAATTAGATATTATTTATATTGAGGATTATTAGTTAGATTACTAACATAATTTTTCTGTAGTTAAGTGTAACACCCCGTGTGCACCCGGTGTATTATCATTAAGATTATATCAGAATTAGCGCTTAATCACGATTATTAAAACCTTTTACGGAAGCGTAAGTCAAAACCATATTTCTTGATTACATTATGTATGGGATTTAACATCTCAGCATAAACAAAACAACACAAGCCCCTGCCGATCCAGTTCACACAACATAATCATAGGCAAATAACATAAACATCTCAAAGATATAAACAGGAGGAACCTCATTACATAACATAAACTGGTTATGTACATATACATCATTTGACACTCGAAGTGTCTATACAAAAGAATAAGCGTCTGCGTGCTTTTTGATCCCATGGACCCTTCCTCACACGAGGGCATACATACAATATACATATACATCTCAAAATTACATGTACACACACATGTCTTCCCTCTACAGGGGTACAAAACAACAAAAGCTGAGCCGAGCTCCAAGCTTTCCACTGCTGCCTCACAGCCAAGCAAGCACTGTCTCTACTGGGGCCTCCCTCCCTGAGACCGCTCTTCTCTGCCGGAAGAGTCACCTGAAACAATATAAGCCCTACACGGGGTGAGATATACATCTCAGTAAGCTCAGGGTCCTTGAAGGCATCTCCTCCACCCTAGCTCACTCACCATGACACAGTCATCAAGGTTTCACAACACACTGGCCTCCCGGCCCTCATAATAATACAAGCAAGTCATCTAGCTGTAATGTAAGGTGGATCCAATCAACACCAAACCTCAGTGTGAAACCGGAATTCACACCCGTGCCGTCCCATCGAGAACTACCCCTTACGCATGGACACACGTATATGGTACCTCTGAGAATAGGCAATCAACCGCAACGGGACACACCTATCTCTTGGTCTTAGGGGATCATCATCACCCCGGGATCATCGTCACCCACAAGCAAACCAAACTAGGAGGAAACCATCTCCTAGGGAGGTCCATATATATCTAACTGGCCAGAAGATCTAACAACAGGTATCATACATATCTCAAGCACAGATACAAGCATATATCATCATGAGTATGCAACAACCAATAATGCATGTATCATGAATGTAACCACTACTCCCTCGGAGTATGGTGGAGCACAAGCAAGTGGGAAACATCCCCAAGGGACCAAGAACTTACCTGGCAAAGCCGAGCTCTACGGTTCTTTTCCTGCTCTGTGGCCTACGCCACTGACACCCGCGGTGTCACGCCCTATACAAGGCACACAATCATGTATCAACATCCGTACAGCCACAGAACACAAAGCATAATACGGTTCTCAACCGTTCAACGAAAGGACTCACAATCCTTTCCAAACCACAAGGTCATCTACCCTAAGGTTTTTCAGAGTTCAACCAATTACATACCACTCATAGACCCTCAATGGTCTAGCTTGGCCTAGCCAAATCACTAGTGTCTTCACAAGACACCGGTACAAGCCAACGTCAGGAGCTCAAAGCTCTAAGCCGATCAAAGGCTTACACATGGCTTAAACAGTTCTTCCACACACAAGGCGTCATTCCAATAGCCTTCTAAGGCCATCAAAGTCATCAACCAAGGCTCTTGCATGTCAAAACAAGGCTAAGCAACTCAGCACACCACTAAACATGCATCATATAGAGCCAAGAACCAAAGTTCACCAAATTAACAATTGAGAGCTAATCCTTCATCCACATCACATTCTAAACACATATTTCTAAAGGACCCAAGGCTAATTCTAGCTCTATCACAAGTGGGTCACTATTCACCTAAAACCCCAACTCACAAATTAAACGGTGAAACTTGAGTTTCTTACCTCAAAAATGACAAGGAAGGCCCAAGGACGACTCCCCCTAGCTTGGGTACCCACGAATCGCCGCCGTTCCTCGCCGAACTCAAGTTCTAAGAACTTCCCTTGAGAAAGGGATTCTCTAGTTTGGGGGTTTTTAAGGAGGAGAGATGAAGGATTCAAGCTCACTAAGTGTTTTCCACAAGATTGGTGTTTAAAGGGACTTGTTTTGATGAACTATGGTGAAGGAATGAAGCTTGGAGCTTCAACAATGGCTGTTGGGTGTTCTGAGGAAGAAGAAGCAAGGTTTCCCCTTCCAAATCGTGACTTTTGCCTTTTATACCAACTCTGTCAGAGGCCCCGCGCGGATCGCGCCACACCTCGCGCTAACCGCGCCACACTTTCCAAAACCTGTGGCGCCAACCGCGCCACACCTGGCGCTGACCGTGCTGTATTCCAGAGAAAAGGGATTTTCCAGAGCACTTCCGACGCGACTCGCGCCACCAATGGCGCTGCCCACGCTGTCTTAAAAACCTTGGCGCCACTCGCGCCACATGCGGCGCTACCCGCTCCAATTTCCAGAGAAAATTGGTTTTCTGGAGGACTTGCAGCGCTGACCGCGTCACCTTGGCGCTACCGGCGCCACACTCCAGAACTGTGGCGCTGATCGCGCCAAACCCAGCGCTACCCGCGCCACATCATAGACTTGATTTTCTACTGAAGAACCCTGGCGCTGACCGCGCTAAACCTCGCGCCAGCCGCGCCGGGCCTCAGAGTCATCACATTAAGGCTATTCTCTGGTTATGCATAAGTTGGTAATAATCTTACTTGATTAAGGTATGGTGGTGTAACCATACGTATGGTGCATATGATGATATGATGAAAATATTTTTCCATAAGGTAATATGTATTTCACTTTTGGATTTGATTTTATTATGGATGGATATTGATGTGAATAAGATAGGTGGATTCATGTTTCCATGTTCCAAGTCCAGTACGAGGCTTTGGGAAAACAGAATCTGATGCTACATACAGTACGATATGTAGTACCCAGGTGTAAGGATATATGGCAAAATTCATGCATGTTTACGTAAGACTATAGCAGCATCCACACTCAGTGTGGTCACATACAGTACGATATGTGGAGGCCATTTGCCCTGGGATAGTTCATCTCATGCATTCATATAGTTGGATATTTCTTGTGGATGTGTTTGATTATCTGAATGATTTTACTAACCTACTAATAAGTTCGGGATTTAGCTTTGCCTACTGAGAAATTTATTTCTCATAAGATTTGTTTCATGTTTTTCTTAGATGGCAGCCCTGGTCAGGTTCCTTGAAGCTCTGGAGTAGTGTTGATATATTGAAGGAGCTATGTACTAAGCTGGATTTTGAAAAGAGTTTTGTACTTGTATAAACTTTTATAACAGAGACATTGACTAATGAATTAGTCTTTACATATTTTGTAAATTTTAATGACTTAGAATTTTTACTAATACACGTTTCTGGAAAATTTTTTATTCTAAGTAAAAATACTAGTAATAAAATCAACTTAGAAATTAGGTCGTTACATCGGACACTGAGTTCGCTTTGTTAAGAGGGAAAGAGGGGGGACCTGCAAAACAAAGGACTTCGACGCTTAAATAAGTACGTGAGTTATGGAGAATAAGTCAAAAAAGGGTGAGACGAAACCTGATACTTATAGAGTGAGGGGGGAGCCTCGGGTCCATGTATGTCGGGGTTGTTATAGTGGTGTAACAACCTTTGCAAATAATTATTAACATGTAGATAATGACTAACAGATAATTGTAAGTTACAAATAATTAGAATTATAGATAATGCGTACCATAGATAATTTGTTCCTTATAGATAATTGAGTATCTGTCACTTGATAGGGAGGTTAAACATTGTCGTTAATATTTGAATAATAAGACATTAAAGATAACCTATTAGCACATCATAATTAGCCCGACTGTTGAGGGGGGACACATCCGTCCTCCTGTGCCAGGGTTGACATGGAGGGTCAACGTGTATTCAGAAACACCACGTAAGCTGCCACATGTATTTTATGGACCCCTGACAATACAAAATAAAACATTGATTTGGAGAATGGCTAGAAGTTGTCTTCCAACAAGGCAACGTCTCTCAACAAAGGGACTTCAGTGCCCAATGGATCACATGTCCTCTTTGTGAGTCTTGCCCAAAAAATGTTTGGCATGTTTTTTTTTTCTGTTTGAATGTGATGAAACTTGGTTTACCCATTATAACAAATTATAAGTCACTTATGATATAAACCATTTTCATTTATATTCTTATTATTAAATTTAATCACCCTACCACGTGATATTTGGGAATAGAGTATTTGAGGAGAGAGACTGAAACAATATTTTTCTTCAAATTACAATAAAAAAAATTTCAATTTTAAAATTAGAAGATTAAAAAGAAACTTATCTCGAATTAAAAAAACTAAAAATATATTTACATAACTTTATAGTGAGGTGCATAAAGATAAATGACATAAAACAATATAAGATTACTTTATGTAGAAGATGATTTTGGTCCAAGCAGCAAGCATGCCAATCCAATACCAAAACTAAAAACCAAAGAAGCTGATGAAAGGAAAAAATAGTATGCTACCGTCCCACACCAAGCAGGAGACAGTATTAGTTAACATAAAATTTGAGCCCCACTTGTGATTCACTCTTGAATCTTCTCACTTTCAGTTTCATTTCTGTAGTGGACCCTAACTTTGAACCCTCCAGCCATATGAGCCGTGAGAAGAGGAACAAAGCGAGGATAGTCATCAGAAACAGGAGAAATCAGAAAGCGGTTGAGAATAGAAGCCACCACATACTCCATCTCAATGAAGGCCATTTCCCTCCCAATACACACTCTGGGCCCAGCCTGAAACACCGGAAACTTATAAGGATTCACACACTTCAGAACCCCTTTCTTCACATTCTCCTCATCAAACCATCTTTCTGGCTTAAACTCACAACAATCCTTCCCCCACAGAGCCTCCATTCACCCCATCCCATAAGGAAAATATGTCACCCTATCCCGTTTCCCCACGTGGGTCCTATCTGGTAACACGTCAGCACCACCTGCATGCTTCGAGTCCCATGCCACTGGCGGGTATAACCTCATGGACTCACACAAACATGCCTTCAACAACTTCATTTCTTTCAAACACTCATAATCCAAACCCAAACCCTGATTTTTGTTTTCTCCACAAGAAACCTCTTTCATTAACGATGCTTCTTGCTCTCTATGCTTCGATAACAACCAAAACAGCCACGTCATTGCTGCGGAAGTGGTCTCCCTCCCCGCCATTATCATGCTTATAACCATATCTCTCACCACGATTTCCTCGTGTCCTGCCTCCAGCAACCTATCAAGCAAATCCATGCCGCAATTTCTTTCATTGAATGCAATTTTATCTTTCTTCGCTTTTATAATCTTCACCACAGACTCGTGCACTAGCTTCACTGCTTCCTTCAATGATTTCTCTGAGCTAACGTTGAGCATTCTCTTCATCTTCCACACCAGAAACACCGGCGCCGCGCCACGAGCGGCGCTGACCTCCGACGCGGTGTCGAACGCCGTCAGAAGGGGCGGCAGGGGCTTCGAGAGGTCTAAACAGCAGAGGTCGTAGCCCAGCGACACCCTGCACACAGTATCGAACGTGAGCCTCCTCAGCACGTCCTGCAGGTCGATCACGTGGCTCTCACGTGCGGCATGCTCCAGCAGTGGAAGAAGCCTTTGTTAAGTCTTTTCTTGAAGAGTCTTCACGATGAAGTCTTTCAGACTTGCGCTGGGCGTGCCACAGCTCGCCGTCGACGTTGAATATGCCGCAGCCGAGAAGGTCGCCGAGGATTTCGGTGAAGGGTTTGCCTTTGGGGAAGTTGCCGAAGTTGCTGTTTAAAATATACTCCACGTTGCCAGGGTTCGCCGTCACCACCGTCCGTCGTGCGCCGAGGCGGCGAACGACGATGGTCTGTGCTGGGGAATTGGCTAAGTGTTGGGTGTACCAATCCAGTAGACGGTGGCGGTTTTGGTAGAATGAGACGAGGCATCCAATGATTGGGTGTGAAAGAGGTGCATGGTTATAATTATGACTACTTTGTTGTCTTGCTTGTGTGTTGAACAACAGAAGGAGAAACCCTAAGAAGGGCACTAGAAGAGTGAAGAAGAAAATGAGCATGGCTAATTCTCACTCTTTTTCCTACAAACTCTACACTCTAATGATTCTCAGGGTTGGATTGGAATGCAAGTTCAATGCTTAGGGGGCTATATATATAGTCGAAGCTTATTGATGGAATCCATAGTGGAGTGTGTCTTAGTGTAACCCAAGACATTGAAGAATGGCGCCGCAAATTAGCAAATGGTTGTCAGAGAGAGACAAGAAAATTCCAGCACATGATTCATAAGTCAAAATTCAGGATAACAGTAAGACAATAAGACAAGACACTCTACAGTCTACAGAAATAAGTAAAAAGAAAAAACTACTAAGTAAAACAATTCAAAAATGATTATTTTTGTATAAAAAGATGAATTATTTTCTAATTAAGTTGAATGTTGAAACTAAAATATGTAACACTGATGCCCATATTAGTAATTGCAACATGTCACTGATAAAAAAAATATATATATCACTGATCAAAATATAATTACAACATGATAATACCAGGATTTTTATAATGTAAAAGCAGATTGTTATTTATTTGTATTTGATTCATAAAAATAGATAATTATAGTTAATGTTTAAAATTATTTTAAAATTAATAATTAAATCTAATTATTGTTCATAATTAAAACAACTACATTTAGTTATTATTATAATAGGTCTACACTTTGTTGAGGAGTTTAAATAACTTTTTATGTGCTTCTCATTATTCTTTTTTGGCTGAAGTGTAATTTTGGTTCAATAATTTTTTAAATTCATGATGTTGTTTTCCTTGATTTTTATTTATAACATTTGGTTCCCTAATTTTATAACTTTGTGATTTTGATCCCTTTGATAGATTATTAACTAATAATTGTGATTATTAGAGATACAAAATTAATTATAAATTAAATAAAAATTATTAATCATTAAAAAACTTCAATAATAGACTATTAATCTTAATATGATGTTATTATCAGTGGAGTCGCGTGCGTTAGTGGAGGTCAAAGATGTGTTTGTGAAGAAGATGAGAAACACAATGTTGTAAAAAATAGAATTAATAATTTTTTATTCAACTTTTTAATAATTAATGACCTTGATTAATTAATAATTAATTTAATAACTCAATTAATCATAATTATTTATTAATAATCTATTAGAAGGAATAACATCACCAATTTAAAAGATTAGGGAGACTAAATTTTATAATTAAAATTGAGGGGATTAAAATTATGGATTTGAGAAACTAAGAAGATCAAAATTACAATTTAACTTATTTTGTTTTGCTCTTTTATAATTTTCATAATAAATATTTTCATTTTAATTCTTTAATTTGTTTCTTAAGAAATTGGTTAACAAGATCATTATTTTAATACACCTTGTATTATTGGTGGGGGTTTGGACACTTTGTATGGATCCTAAATTCAAACCTCATTATTATTCAAAAAATAAAATGTTTTGATAAGATTTAAATAGATTTATTAAATATATTAAAATAAATAAAAATATTGGATATATAAATTAAAAATAAATATATTTAGTATTGTATATTTTTGTTTTAACTTTTAAGATGTCCTAACATTTTATTGGTTTTTATCCCTAAAAGTGTGTTTTCCTTCCATAAGAGAATAAATAAGTTCTAAAGGAATATTAATTATTTTTTTCACTAATATTCTTAATAAATGTCATTTATATTTTCAATATAATATTAATAATAAAATTAATTTTGTAATTTTTATTATCTTTCATATATTTATTTAAAAAAATTAGTTTATGTAAAGAAACCTTAGAGCAATACTTATTATATAGGACAGGAAATAAATACATATGAGCCCAAAAAAAAAAGAATTTAAATAAACACGTGGCCAATAGATCTAAATCTTTTTATGCACATGTAGCATACCGACCACTTTTCCGACTTTTTGTTTTTTCTTATTTCTTTCGGATATGCCGTATATCCTTAGCTTGTTTGCTGAGAGGTGACTCTACTTGATTAGTGCAGCTTTCTTGTCCTTTGTCTTTAGTTAGACCACTAAAACTAGGAACTTCTTTTTCGCAAAAGGAAATCCAAGAACGACGAGAGAAGCTTGGACGGTCCTCGAGTAATAAATTATATATATATATATATATATATATATATATATATTCTTTTATTTCATTTTTACTCTACCTTTCATTTATTTATTTCTTTTTCATTGCATCACTTATCATACTTATTATGTTTTCTAGTTTTTTTTTTCTTCAACCGCTAATTCACCCAAAAATAAAATGAACTTTATAATTTTCACCTAAAGTTTATATTTTTACGGTCCCTAATTTACAAAGAATTTAATGATTGTACATTATAATTTAATTATAAATTAAATAAAATTATCAAACTTACTATATATAATAATTTATCGTTAGATGATAGTTTAAAATTGATTTATATAATATCAATACCTGGTACTTTTTCTTGTTTACAATTTGCAAATATGTCTACTCTTAAATGAATAAATTGTTTTATTTTATTGGATACTTAAAAAAAATAAAAATAATCGATGATTTATGTAATTTATTACATAAAATCTTTATATAATTAACTTTTTTTTCAGGAAAAGAAGGCTGGCATTGTTATTCTAGAACCAGAGAATATCTCAGAATGTTATATATTATCAAATTATCTAAGGGGCTTTTCAAATATTGTAAGTTGACCAGAATTAGTGGCGGATCTAGGACACTTGGCATGGCAATGGGATGAGACGGGTGCGAGTATTGCATTCCTTGTCCCCGTCCCCACCCCAAAACCCGCTCCCTGCCCCCGCCCCCTATCTCCGTTGGGTTTTAAAACCAATCCCCATCTCTGCCCCCGCTATTTGATTAAAATTTTAAAAATAAAAAAAATAATATAACTTTTTTATTAAAAATCGGACAAAAAAGGTAATTACGTAACAAAAAAATAATAATAACAAGCCCACATTTAAAATATGGGATCATAATTTTAAAATTATAAAACAAAATCAATCAATTCAATTAAAAAATAGAAAATAATATATTTTTTATTTTTTATTTTTTTAATATTATTTATTATGGGGCGGGGGCAGGGCGAGTATCAGTAACCCCATACCCGCCCGCGCCCCCGCCCCCGCTTTTGGCTACCGAGGAAAATCCGAACCTGAAAAATTCGATTTTTCCCCGTTAAAATCGGGCGAATTCGGGCGGGTACTCATGGGTTCGGGTCCCACTGCCACGCCTATAGGACCTGGACCAGTGGGGACAATTTATTTAAAAAATAAAAATTGATAATTATCATTATTATATGTGATAGTTGAATTCAAACACGAAGATAAGATGAACAAAATATAAAGTTTTAATATAAATATTTGTATTTTATTAAAATAAGAGGGTGCATTTATTTACTCTTACATGTGAACTGGTAAGGAGATTCAAATACATAAAATTAAGGGGTTCAAAATATAAAATTATGGAGTGCAAAATATGATATATTTTTTTGCATTTTATTAAAATAAGATAGTGCATTTCCTTACTCTTACATGTGAATTGATAAGAAAGTTCAAATACATAAAATTAGAAGGTGCAAAATATAAAATTATAGGATATAAAATATAATATTTTAGAAAAAATATTAATAATTTTATTAAAATGAGGGAGTAGATCTGCCCATCCTCAATAAGATATTGATCTGCCGGTGCTCAGAATGAATATTCTTATAGCTACGTATTGCAAACTTTGAGTATGTTTGGCTGCCACCAAGAATTAATAACAGGCTGCTACTCCTCTTGAATCAACAGCTGGAGCAATTTTGATCTTATTGTCGCATGAATAACCCTCCATATAGGAAATGTTTAGCTACTCCATATCCATAAAAGAAAAATATTCTTTCTTCCAAGGTAAAATTGTATCATATATTTGACATTAGTTAGGTAATATTTAAAATTATCTTAATATTGATTAATAATATTATTAGAGTATCTTCAATGAGAATTTTTAAGTGATTTTCTTAAATTATTTTTTGTGATTTTCACAATATTTCTTATTGTCATTATAAAAAATTCATAGAAAATTTTTTTCTAATCATAAGAAATTCTAAAAAATTTAAAAAAACTCAATTTTTTATTTTTTATTTTCATTTAATTATGATTTAATTATGGTTTAATTATAGTGTAGTTATATGTCAGATACATGTTATTTTTTATTACTAAAAAATAATTTATTAAAATTTTTTATGAAAGATACAAATCTTATTTTTAAGAAATTCTTCTAGTCACATGAATTTATTCTAATAAAATAAATTATAAAAAGTAATTTTTCACTTAAAAAATCTTTCAAGAAACCCTAATATGATTTAAGGATGTATAATTACTGATCAAAATTCATGTATTTATTATCAAAATCATGCAATGCTCCGTCCTAAGTAACATTACTACATCACGAGTTCGTGAACAGTAGTCACGCCTTTGATTATAACCGTTGCCCATTAAATGAAAAAGAAAAGAACATTGAATGGTAAGCGTCAAACACTGATATGATGACGTTTGGAAGCAAAACTAATATCTAGCTAATCTAATGTCTAAAGATGACAGAACTCACAGAAGAAATAAAAACCATGATGAACTTAAGTTGCACACTAGGAATGATACAATTGCATTGGTCGGTGCAAAAATCTTTCTTCAGCTGGCTATAATTAAATCAGTTATAATTAAATATTTTCTTAATAATATTTCTAGATGTTGTATTTTATTTTTCTTTATCATATGAAAAATTCTCTAATCAAATAATTATATATTTTTAAACATGGCATTATAATTATAATATATAGATATAGTAATCCTTAGCTCTTTTTACTCTGTTTATTTTATGGTTTAAACAGATTTTTATTTTATGAATTACTATTTATAATGCTTAATTTCTTGGTTTATTTAAATGCGTTATATTATGCACCAATGGATCATGTCCCCGGATCATTCCTTACTGGTTTCTTGAGACATGACTTAACCCCAACAGCTCAGGCCTTCAATATGTCTAGTTATTAGGAAGTCATTCTCATTCGGGTACACAAATCCCCCCATGAAAGCACCCATTATTCGAGAAGAAGTTATACTTTGTACATCAAATTTTACTATTAAAAGAAGTTACACTTTGTACATCAAATTTTACGATTAAAAGAGAAAAAAGGAGAAATTTAAATGTAATAAATAATTGTTCCTCTAATTAAGTCATACCTTAGAGGAAAGAAACTTAGCTCAAGTACATTCAAGTATGTAGTGTAATTCGTCCCCCTCGGTCAGGTAGTAAGACATTTATAAGGATATTTTGTAACTGATCGATCCAACATTCTTGAGGAGAGGGAATGATTTATCTTATCACGATGTAACAACCACTATGAGATCCATGGGCTTATAAAGTTGTAAAGTTGTTTAAGTAACTTAGGGGCCAAGGATCCTTGGAGCGGTGTGTGTGGAATCCTAGACCCTCGATCAGTTGCCGATGTTGGTACTTTGAACTACCTCCGACTAAAAGACATGAAGGGGTACAATAATAAATAATAATGTGACGAATAGAGATGAACAATGAAATAATGTTATACAAATTGTTATAAGAATTATTATACATGTATCATCTCTTATTAGAGTAATTCCATTGGTGAGTATTATCTCATTGTATTATGTATTCTCTCTAGTTTTAATTATAAGACACTTTGGACGACATAACCACACATACTAATATAAAGAGTTAATGTAGTTAATTTTATTGATTATTTTAAAAATGTTACTAATATACTAATTTTACCCTTACCAATAATGATTAAATAGTTATGAGTAATTTAAAAATATTAAATTCTAAGAGTATTATATACCACTATCAATATAGAAAAACATAAAATATTAATAAGAGCAACTGATATAAATAAATTAAATGTTGTATAAGAATTATGAAATATCTTATAAAAAGACTATTAATTCTTTCTAAAGGGTGCTTTATAATTAGGATCGAGGAAGTACATGAGGTGAAGGAATACAAGAGCAGAAGCTCCCAGGCTAAGATAATGCTCTTTTGCCCCAAAAATATTATGGTTGCAACTTTTGAATACCCCCTCGGCTCCTTTCCTATGTAATTTGTTCCTATTTTCTCCATCTGTATCCAATTCTGTCTCCTTTGTTTGCTGAACCAACTAATATTTGTTGATAAAAAATATTGTCTCCTTTGTAGGCTATTGTTTCTTGCATCTCTAAGTTGCTTCCTGTATCTCCTTTATGACTTCTGGAATGATCAATCGGGAATGTAAAATTACATTCTGGAATGCACTCTTTTTTTTTACTTTCGGAATGATCAATCCAAAAGGTAAAAAAAAAAAAAAAAAAAAAACATTCTGAAAAGGGTGCAAGAAGAAAATTGTAGGTGCAGGAAGTAACAGCCTCTTTCGTATCTAACTTGGAGGGGTTTAGGAGCCTCGGGAATAAACCAGGAGGGGTTTATGAGCCTTAGGATCCACAGTTATGGTTTCCAATAGTCATATAATTTTAAAGATATAAACATAAATGATAAGAAAATAAAATTGAAGTATTTGGAGGGGCAATTTCATTTGAAAAAAGTGTACACAATAAAGATCTTCTACAGAGTACACATGAACTACTTATCAGCAACAAACATATCTGCCACAACAATGCAAGTTTGCTAATGAACAATTAGGGGGCACCCAGTAAAGCGAAAAAAGGCTTAAGATTTAGCATAGATTTCAATAGCATCCATGTAAGGGAAACCATTAATTCTAAAGGAAATTAAGAACAATATGAAGTCTGGATTCCTTTGGAAACCATGTTCATCCCTCTGGCATCAGCCATGCTACAAGTAAATCTAGCTTTAACACTCTTCACTGCAATAGAGCATATAATACTTTTCATGTTTTAAGCTTGACAACTCTACTTGACTTGTAGCACCAACAAACATCAATTTTCTATACAGGTTGAAATCACCTGCTAAAACAATTCTGAAAACTGCAATAAATTGCATCATCCCTCAAGTGGAAACTCACCAAAAATCAGTGCATAAATCCAATTTTTTCAAATAACTACAGTACGTAAACTCACCATAAACAAAAAAAATTAAAATCCCACTTGATGAATGAATTGAGGCCTGGTTCAAACCTAAATCACGCATAGATGGAATTAAAAATCCAATTTCAGCTAATCACAACAGCAATTAATACAGATTATTAAAAAACAAAATATCAAACTAGGAAATGTCTAGAGTGCCAATTGGAGTAGTAACATTTACAAAAAGTCAAGTTGTGCCATAGTGAAAAACATAAGGAGATAAATCCTAAATAGTCTCTTGCATTAGTCATTCAGTTGAAATAACTATTCAATTTTTTTTTTTAAGAAGCTCAAAGTTTTTTTTAGCAAAGTTCATGCAAAAAATGGTGTTGCATTGAACCGAGACGAGTTCAAATCCAAACTATAGTATAATAGTTTCATGTAATGTACTGAGATTGCGAAGTTTATCAGCATGTTAATGACTTCACTAAAAGCAAGATTGATCCACCCGCCAATTGTATTTAAGCATACTATTCATTTGATTGATCAATTGTCAGTATCTACATTACACATATCTGTTTCACCTTAAAAGATTAAAAGCAGAGTTTCAGATCAAGCTCAATTTGGACTCCTCTAAAACCAATAACCCATGCCAATTAAGTGGACATTCCCAAGAACCCGACGCTTTAGCTACTAGAGCATTAGTAGCCACCAATTTACATGTAAAATCATTGATCCCAATTCACCCAACAAACAATAGCAGCAATAAGAATCAATTTTCACCTAAACATTCTTTCTTCATCTTTTTTACATCAACTTTTCTTCTTTTCTGTTTTTGCATTAAGTCATCTGAGGATTCCACTTGACCAGAAATACAACTAACTACACATACATTTTAATCACCACTAGAAACATATACATTCTTATTTGGTGAAGGGGAATGCTCCATTTTTTGATCCATTGGCGCATATATGAGATAAACTGTTGTCTTGTAGACAATTAATCTTTTCCCAAATACAACAATAACTTCCACTTTGTTACCAGGCTCTATATTTGATAGTACCTCTGCCACTCCTCATCTTCAAAGGAGACTAATGCATCTTTCTTATAAAGCTAAATGGTGGTCTTTGTGTGATTTATCACCAACAAATTTTTCAGAACATCTGATCTTATATTGTCTAGGGAAGAATAATGGACATGACACATCATTGTTTTCAAGTTACGTCCATTCACTTGAGGAATTTCAAAAATCACAGAAGAACCTATATTGTTGAAGGTTAACCAATTTGGATAACTGTTACCAGGGAGCAAACAACCTTGATCACTGGTAGTCGTATTCTGAAAAAAAATTAAAATATACAACCTGAAGTTTATTGAACAATACCACCATGCAATCAATTCAACAATTAGTTAACGATTAAAAACATATAACAAGATAATAACTCATTTTCTCATCATTAAAAATTATGATCTTTTGATTACCGAAAAATTATTCTGAATGATGATAACTTGTAGAAAAATAAATAAATTGTTGAAAAAATTTAATGTTATGCATAAGAATATTTGCATGGATGATGTAAATAAAGACAGTTTGTCTAACTCTAAATATCATGCCAAATGAAAAACCTGTGAATGTTAAAGAACATTTTTTAAATTAAATTTGAAATTTATTGTGTGGAATAATTATAACTCACATTAAAGTATGTATTTTTTTAAGATTGTAACAAGAAAAAAAGTTGTAATTTTATATTCATGACCATATAATATATATTATATAATGTGTGAGGATGTATTCTCTGTGTTCTTACTAAAAGCAACGAGTTAGAGGTCCATGTTATACTATGATTAATTTGAAAAGAAAAGGTTTATATAAAAATAATTTAGAATCTCAAATATTGATTAGAAGTTGTTTTTAATTATTAAATACGCACATGATAATTTTTTTTAATCAGGTTTTTTTGTTGTTTTTTTAATCAGGTATTGCCAACCAAGAGTTCCTTTAAATATTTTTTTGGTTAATGTAGTTTCCTAAGTAAAAATATTTCTTAAACACTATTACACATGTAATTTAAGCTGATTTAACGACTAATAGAAAAATTTATGATGATAATGTTGAAAGCATCTATTTTGATGCATGATTATTTCAAGTAATATGTTCAAGATCTCATATTTTTCAATATTTTACACCAACTTATAATAGTATACACTTTCACATATAATTGATATATTAAAAATAATTTTGTCAACAAAAAGATATATTAAAAAAAGAGTTTGATGTCTATACCCTTACACAGTGTAACATATTTTACACTATTCTCATTTACAACTGCCTAAAGATAAGACTATACTTGAACCTAAATTCATAAGGAATAAAACATTATATTTTTAAAAAATAAACAAGAAGAGAAAAAAGATAGAGTCAAACCTGTAAAATGATCTATTTCAGAATATGAGTTACTTGGCAACTCCTCCCCATTTCGATTAAAAGATATCTAAAGGAATTTTTTGATCCTGAAATGTGCACTTGACTGTTGCATTCAACTAATGTAAAATCTTTTATAATTGGCATTTGTGATGTAGATGCAGTCAATTCCAAATCCTCATAATCTGTGGCGCATAAAGCATCTAAAATACTTTTGGCATCTTGAGATAGTTGACGTTCTGATTTGCACTCAATCCAAAGACTTTGAAGCTTTGGAAAGTCCTTAGAAATAGATGATAGATAATGGGAACTACTATTTGCCAAATCTAAAGAAACAAGGGATGACATACCCGCAAATGTTTGACCGCGGGAAGAGAAACTATTTGTTGGTGATATCCAAGACCAAATGATAGAAGGAAACACATCGTGTGTGAATCCTTCATAGCCGCACAAAGAAATATATCCAATGCTTTTTGATCTTACTATTGAAAAGGGTACTTTTGTTATTGCAGTCTTATCTGCAACAAGGGCTGTCAAAGACTCCATTTGTTCCATGTCCTCTTCCAACTTGTCAATCATTACACATCCAGAAAGAATGAGTGTTTTTAAGAGATTTCAACTTATAGATACTTCTTGGAAGGTTACAAAGGGTAATACAATCTTTCAAATTTATTAGAAGAACTTTATAGAGATGTCCAATGGTATTGGAAACCTTAGACAACCTTGGACAATCTTTGAGTATCAGCTTTTCAAGATTAGGCAAATTTGAAAAGTCTGGGGTCTGTGTTAAATAATGAGAATGACTAAGATTCAGAATTTTCAGGTTTTCCATCAACTGCAAGAAAAAAGAAATACCATAGAGAAAAATTAGAGAGAAAACTCAAAAAATAAATGGAAGCAATTAAAATGTCTCACGAACCTTGCAAGTAGGAAGTGAAATATTTATATTCATGTAATGTCATTTTTTTATTGCCAATATATATTGGTTTAGTTTTACTTTTTCTTTCAAAGTCTTTCATCCGAGGCTACATTCATATATATATATATATATATATATATATATATATATATATATTACATAAATATATGAGTATTTTAGTGAGAGTTATTAAATTTTTTGGGATGAAACATGTTTTAAAATTTAAATTTACAGCTTCTTTAATCAAATAGTGAAAATTAAAGTTCTTACCTCTCTTGTTTTTATTATATTAAAGTCTTTACAAAAGAGGTAGGTAGGTAGTCATATGCTTCGTCTTTGAAGTTGAAAGAGATTTCATGGATAATAATAATAAACTTATAAACTTAATTTGATTAGATAATCTTCGTGAATAAAATTTTGATTTACAATTTCTGTAAAACTTTTTAGATCTTTTATAGGTAGACTCTTAGTCTTAGCCCAGCAGCCACTTCAAGCACAGTTTTGAAGTCCTTACCATTGTTGGATTTTGGCACCTAAATAAGTGGGAGATTAGTGGTGGAAGTTATTTGAGACAAACTGTGAGTATTTAATTGTAGTAAGCTAATGGTTATGTAATTGCACCTACATATAATGATTAACTATTTAAACTGATTCTTTTTACAGGACACATTTTCTTGAGATCCCTTGATATTGGACATATATATCAAAAGGACATTTGAACATAGTGGCACAAACGTTCTTCTGACATGCTCACTATGAGGAAAAAGGGAACAAGTTCTTGCCCACTCGAATGGTCTTCTTACCTACTGGGATGGTCAAGACTTTAAGAAGGGATATATTCAACAGTTGTATGCTCTCTGATTTATCTCTGTTACGGTCCCAAACTATGTTACAATTATATTCAGTGTGTCCAATCCATGGTTCAGTGATATCATGCAGCAAGCTGATGTCAGTCAGTAGCAGCATGCAACAAATTTGACAGATTCAGACCATAGTACTCTCTACACTAAAACACTTGTGGATCTTAAATAAAAAATTGGCACCTAATTAAGTGTTTGACACTATGGAGCTATCATGCAGTAGTGACAAACTCACAGTCACTGACCCAATTAATTTTAATTTGTTTAGTACATGTACTGTACTCTATGGTTCAGTTTTGGGGTGGAGTTAGGAGAATACCCACTTGTTTATTATCCTGTATTGACTTGGTGGTTAATGCTAGGTGAGCATTCCTTATGCTTGACCTTAGCTTTAATAAAACTTTTTGGCTTATTAAAATTTTAAAACATGTTTGGAAGAAGGGAACAAGTTATAATCAGATGGGGAGGAGGCATATGGAGTGGTTTTGTTGCCTATTGGAATGGTCAAGACTAGAGTCAAGACTTTAAGAAAGCCTTGGTCCAAATAATACCCACCAGGCTTCAAGCACTGATATGTATTTATTCCACGCATCAATTTGTTCATTATTCATTATGCACCAACAAATTAAAAAATTAAACAGTGCAACTTGGTCAGTGATTGCAAAATTAGCATAGGCTACACAGATATTCTAATATTAGCATAGGCTAAGTCAAGCTAAAAAAAGTGTAGGCTAAGCTGATGCTAATTAGTGTCAGTCAAAATAGAAAATACCAGACAGATGGACTCATTTTAGTGTCTAATAAGCATTAGCTTAAACACAACATTGATGTTTAGGGTTTAGGATCGACGATTTTAGTTATAGATAAAAAAATTTACATTGATAGTGAATCAATTTTAAACACTTTTTTCCTAAAGACTAAATTTTTGGTAAAGTTCTATTGGAAGTACTTGCAATGTATGAGATTGAAAAAACATAGATAAACAGTCTAAAAGTACTAAATAATAAAACAGTGTTAATATTTGAGACAATTTAAATTGCAATATAGGCAACTAATAAGAGGAGTGAAAACAATTAACTCATGAAATGCAAAAGGGAAAAACTTAATACACAAGCCAAAAGACTTATAGACCATTCCATTAATTAAAATGCCAAAAATACCCTCGCTTATTTAAATAACGGACTGAGGCAACATAGGTTGTTTTTTGCGTTTTTCTTTGGTTTGAAGCTTGGTTCTTGGTTATTGCTAGTGATTGAGTGTATTGTGAGTAGTAGGTGGTGGAGGGCGGTCGTTTTGGTTGGTGGTAGAAGCATTTATCAGTGTTTGGCTCATCGGAGTTGCAGCTGGTGATGGTGAAGGTAAGTGAAATTTTCGTAACTTACGGATTACGTAATCCGTATGGATTATACGGATTATTCAATCCGCAAGTCATTAATCTGTATGAAACATACGGATTGAGTAATCCGTATAACCTATACGGATTGCTCAATCCGTATAATGTATACAAATTATTCAATTCGTATGACCCATATGGATTAAGTAAATCATATCGCTCATACGGATTGAGTAATCCGTATACATTATACGGATTAAGCAATCTGTATAATGTATACGGATTACTCAATCCGTACGTTATAGATTAATTAATTTAATTAATAAAAAAGATTTTAATAATTAATAAAATAAGTAAGTGACAATATATATTAGTTTTAATTTATGGGAATGCATTACTTGGATAGCTTGTGTTACTAAAATTTTTATTTGTTGATTTACATAAAAAAAAACTTAATTAAATGTATTTTTATGATATCTTAAATTTTGTAATGAACAATTAATTTGATATTGTTTTATTTTGTAATATTGATGGCGAAAAAAATGTATAGAACTTGGTTGATAATATGGTTTTAATGTTCTTAATTATCATAATGTTTTTGTTTTGTCACTTATTTAAATTTATTGTCATTTGTTAAGATGAACAACGATGAGTGGATGTATGACAGTATTATGTCTGAAGAAATTGATATGAATGAAGATATAGGAGATGAACCTAGTGCGTTTGAAAATATTGATTGTTCAGTCGATTGTTCCGCAGCCTTCGTTACTTCTGAGGTATTTATGTTTTAAATTGGTTAAAGTTTTTTAAATACATGATTTATGGAACTGAAACCTTTTTATCGATTTTTGTAGGTGTTCCCTTCCCGTGAGGATGTATTAAAATGGGTTAGAACTGTTGCATATGATAATGGTTTTGTAGCCGTGATAATGAGGTCGGACATGTCAACTGGAAAGAAGGGAAGAACATCATTTGTTTTAATTGGTTGTGAAAGGAGTGAAAAGTATAGAGCATTCAACAAAAACATGGTACCTACAGTGACTAGCACTAGAAAATGTAATTGTCTGTTTAAGCTGCGAGGCAAACCAGTCTCGGGGGTGAAGGGTGGATGGTGAAACACTCATTATCATGCTTTGGCAAAGTCATTATGTGGACACCCATATGCTGGTCTACTGACAGAGGATGAGAATATTATTGTACATGATATGACAAAGTCGATGGTCAAACCTAAGAATATTCTCCTAACTTTGAAAGAGCATAATCTCAATAATTGTACATCTTTGAAGCAAGTAATGAATGCAAGATATACATATTGTACGCTATCAGAGAAGGTAATACTAAATTGCAACAATTAATGAAGCTTCTTGAACGTGACATGTCTATTCATTGGCATAGAGTTAAGGATGAAAATGTCATACATGACCTATTCTGGACACATCCAAATGCAGTGAAGTTGAGCAATGCATATCATGTTGTTTCCTCATAGACAACACATACAAAACAAACAGGTACAAGCTTCCCTTACTTGACATTGTTGGTGTCACTCCTACTGGGATGACGTTCTCAACTGCATTTGCTTTGTTAGAAGCTGAACGTATAGACAATGTTGTTTGGGCCCTAGAACGTTTTAGAGGCATATTTATTAAAAGTGAATTTTTTCCAAAGGTCATTGTCACTGATAGGGATTTAGCATTGATGAGTGCAGTTACAACTGTGTTTATGTGTACCAATTTACTGTGTCAGTTCCACATTCAAAAAAATGTGAAGCCAAAATGTAAAACTTTTATCCGACAGAGTAATGCATGGGAGTATGTGATGGAAGCTTAGGGGAGTGTTGTGGATTGTGCTAATGAGAATCAATATGTTGATTGTATTACAAAGTTTGAAGTTGCGTGTTCGCCATGGCCTGCGTTTGTTGATTACGTGAAACACACATGGTTGAATCAACACAAAGAAGAATTTGTTACAGGATGGACAAAACAAGTCATGCATTTGGGTAACATAACAACTAACATGTTAGAAAATCTTTAACTTTTGTTAACTTGTTGCTGAAATATCATCGATGTGGGGGATACTTTTTGACTTTTTAAATTTGATTGCAGGGTAGAGTCTGCCCATTGGACATTGAAGAGACTACTACAGAATAGTCTTGGCGATCTTTGTAGTGTATGGGGTGCAATGCACAACATGTTGACCTTGCAACATACTAACATTAGGGCATCTTTGGAGAGAAGCACACATGTTGTGGGTCATGTCTTTAAAGTAACACTATACAAAAGACTAATTGGCATGGTGTCCAGGTATGCATTAAACCAAATAGCTGCAAAGTATGAGCGAGTCCATTATGCAAGCAAAAACAAAACTCGTTGTGGATGTGTTATGAGAACTATGCATGGACTGCCTTGTGCATGTGAGCTAGCTAAGTATGTTGTTGGGAGCATACATATTGATTCTGTTGATATTTTTTGGCGGAGGTTAAGTTTTGAAGATCAAGGTTTAGATGAGTGTCAGGTCCACATAATTGAAGAGATGGAAGTCATATCTAAGCGCTTTGAGAACCTTGACTTTTGTGGGAAGGTAACTTTAAAGACAAAACTTAGAGAAATTGCATTTCCTGACAAAAATTCAATGTGTCCTCCTCCTGAAAAGGTAAAAACAAAAGGTGCTCAAAAGAAACAAGTTTCGCAACACGCCAGATCAACCAAGCGGGATCCATCTTACTGGGAACATGTCGATGAATTACATTCTGTGCAAAATAGTTGTTTCACACCAAAATCGTCTGGTACATCTTTGGAGTATGACACACATACAAAGAGGAAGCTGCCTATGCTGGATCAATTTCATACATCTATGCACAATTTTATTGTAGACATCACTCATGTTAAAGCTGATTGTAATTGTGGATTTCGTGTAATTGCTGCCTTGTTAGGATATGGTGAAGAATCTTGGTCTTTGGTACGCAATCATTTGCTCAAAGAACTTTCACAATGGTCTGATGAATATATAGCATTGTTTGGTGGATTTGATAGATTTGAGCAATTGAAATGATGCCTACAAGATCACTACTCATGCCTCTGCCTCGTCCGTCTTTGCCGCAAATACACACATCCTTCTTCGGTAACAGAATGAGCTATACGCAGTAGGCACTCTGTAGCTGCATAGGCATCAGTCCCACGAATAACCATACGCAGGTCTATCATTTCTTGTAAGCCTTCTGCTAGCCTTTGGCACGTAGCCTAAACCAATGTCAACAACATTATTAATGGTTAAACAAAAAGGTTAATAACATAACAATAAACACAATTGAAAACAAATTGTTATAGAGTAGTTTCATACCAAAGCATGTCGAGGCTCCTCAGATAAAGCTATAACTGGTGCTGAGTCATCATTATGACGATGCGGAGGATCTGGTTCAATGTGTCGATCAGTCGGAGGGTGCCTAACAGGATCACCAATCTGAGAGGGACCCATATATGAATGAGACACACGGAAAAACCAGTCCATATAGCCAACCACCATCTAACTGGGATGAGTCACCTGTTCTGCAGTGGATGCTAGGTGGTCCCCAAACTGTATCCATGTTTCATCGACCTCCTCTGTGCTTGGCGATTCTGTTGAGTGGATTTCTGGAATTGGTTGAACAAATCTGAACTGCCTTAGCACCCTCTTTGGTAAAAGTCTGACAATAACCGGTCCGCACCGAATATGGCCAGAGAATAGGGAAATGATGTCGAACTCTCTATGCGCACGGTGATCTCCATAAGGATTCCAACAAACATCATTCATAACCAACCTATCTAGTCATCTACGATAGGTGATGCACAGTAATGCCTGGGCACCCTTCCACCGACACGCACGTGGTTGTCTCTCCAGTAACTCTTGTCAGCAGTGACATTTCCAACAGATGGGAAATGTTCATAGATCCAACACTACAGCAGAAATGACCAACATGAATTTCATATGATGAAAATGTTAACAAATTTATTCATATTATGTACTATGAGAACATGTTGACCATTACCTGCAACAAGGTGATATAACCGGCAAGATGTTTACTGTGGTGCTGACATGCATAGTTAAGATTAGCGTACATGTGAACCAGAGCTGCCACACCCCAAGCATATCGTTTTGAGTCTTCCAGATCGCGAAATGCCTCCAAGAACACCACACTGATGTGTGTGGCACTCTTGCTGGCAAAGAGTGTGCACCCTACCAGATGAAGCAAGTACGCTCTGGCTGCTATAATCCACCTCATCTGTTGACATTTCACAGCATATATGTCTCGCAGCCAAGACAAGTGCACATATGCCCCATGTCATTGCTCCATCTCCGCTCCAGCTTCTTCAGCGGATACCTCAAGCAATTCAACAATCAAATGAACTGCCTGTCCAACATCAAGCGTCTCGTATGATAACAAAGCTCCTTTGATGGGGATATGCAATAGCAAAGCGACATCATCCAAAGTGATAGTCCGCTCCCTTACAAGCAAATGAAAGTTGTTGGTCTCAGAGTGCCACCTTTCTACAAAAGCCGAGAGCAACCCCCTGTCACCGGTCTCGACTGAGCATGAAATCAAAGAGGCTAAGCCGCTAGAAGCAACCAATCATTCTATCTCGAGTGCAGGCCGCCCAAATTTATGAACTTTTCTTCCGCGCGACACCAATTTCAACTCAGGATGTTCTTACAAACACATTACATGAATGACATTCATACACTTCAAAAATAAAACCACTTTCAAAAATATTACAAGTACCTGTCCTTCCCACACTCGAAGAGCCACATGGTCAGCGTACTCTGTCAACACTGAATAGTCCTACGGCCCACCTGGATAAGAATTTATTTCATCACTTGCACCCTCCATGGCAAGGATATCAGCCTCCATGCATCGGTCTTCAACACCACCATCGTCATCAAAACCAGCCCCCAAATGTACGTTCGGAGCCGGAGGGTCAACAACAGCTGCCCCTGGTCTTTGTCTTCTGGCAGATGCCGTAGGCCTACGACGTTGAGGGGCTGCCTCTTCATTCCCACTAATATCTCTACCAGATCCTCTGCCTCGGTCTCGACCTAATGCCCGATGCATCCCTCGAGTTTTAGCCATAATCTGGGATACCAACTGCTTAATCCTGTCAATTTAAAAGACCAACCAACAATGAAAATAAAACTAGAAAACCAATCTGGAATTTAGATCTCTTTCCAATAGAAAGATATCAAATATAATAAAAATTGACAATATTATCACCCAAAAGTTGTTCAAAGATAATGAACAAAACAATGACAAAGCCAAGCATCATGACCACTACCAAAGGCAACCATCATGACCACTAACCAAAATATCATTAATCATGCAACATATACTCTACCATAAAACTCCCTTGATTGATGGAATCATGATGACCACTACCAAAGGCAAGCATAAGTGGTATAATAGCATAAAAGCAATAAGCCACAACTGATAAATCCATGGAATCATGATGACCACTAACAAAGGCAAGCATAAGTGGTATAATAGCATAAGAGTAACAAGCCACAACTAATAAATCCATGGAAGCATGATGACCACTTCCAAAACCAAACATCACAAGCAATTAACATTGAAAATAAAACCAAACAACCAAATAAAAAATAACAATATTATCATACAAAACCTGTTCAAAGATAATCAACAAAACAATGACAAAGCCTAGCATCATGAGCACTACCAAAGGCAACCATCATGACCACTAACCAAAATATCATTAATCATGCAACATATACTCTCCCATGATGGAATCATGATGACCACTACCAAAGGCAGGCAAGCATAACGGGTATAATAGCATAAGAGCAATAAGCCACAACTACTAAATCCATGGAAGCATGATGACCACTACCAAAATCAACATTACAAGCAAACCAAATATTATCACAGAAAACTAGCTCAAACATAATCAATAAAAAAAAATCACAAAGCACCACAATTGGATCTATGATGTAATGTATAACCAAATTAACTAACCAAATATAATGCTTCTTTGATCCAATAATCAATATTATCATCATTTAAAAAACATCTAATTATATAATCTAATCTAAATAAATTTGCTAAGGGCTCAAATATGTACAATATCCAATAAAACATAATTTATTTTAATCATTAATTAAAAAAATCATTTTAAAAATAAAATGGATTGAGTAATCCGTATGAGTCTTACGCATTACCAATCCCACTTACTTCTACGGGTTACTCAATCCGTATGGAGTATACGGATTTTCCAATCCATAGCATCCAAAAAAAAGCCGAAAACGAAAACGAACCTCACGCCGGTTGCCACAGTCTACCACCTCCCACCGTTAACCACCAATGTCGCCTGAAACGCGTCAGAGCTCACCCCAATCTATCACCTGCGTCGGCAAATGGAACAAAATCGTAGCAAGGAGTCGAGACGATGGTGTATGCGTTAAAGCGGTAAATGAATAATGCCTATTCTTAAGTATATAAGCAGAGGCATTTACGAAAATGAACTATTCACGGATGGGTGTATAAGTCTTTTGGTTGGTGTATTAAGTTTTTCCCAATGCAAAAGACTAAATTAATACCTGGGCTTCCTTCCACAAAAGTTTAACATTACTGTTTTCTAGTTCAATGGAAACAAGACTTTCTTGATAAAAATTTGTTGGTATGCATGCTAAAGGAAATCCATGCCAACAAAGCCATCTAAGATCTCTGGAAAGATATTTAAAATCCCCAACAAGTTGTCCACTAGCAAGTTGAAGCAACTTCAGTTTCTTCATCTTCTTAAAAGCTTTAGTACTCAAACATTTTGTATTGGTTCTTTGTAACTTCAAAGCCCACCCCTCTATAGCTTTTGTTCCCTATGAAATAGAGTGGACAAAAGGGTAAAAGTAAGCATAGCATAAAGGTATATGCTAACTTAGGATCTCACGAAGAAATTCATCATTTGATTTTTTTTTTTGTAACAATTCATCATTTGATGCTAAGATCAGGGAAATAGAAAACAATTAACAACAAACTAACTTTTAAAGTTCTTGTGACAATCAATCATACAAATGAACGTTAATGATTGACTCATAAATGTGCTTTATGCATCCTTTGACTTTAGATATTTTAAATTAAAAAACAACAAATCAAGGTCTTACCATTACTTTTGATAAAACATCAAGCACATTCTTATGAAACCATAATCTACTACACTTCTCAAGCTTCTTTGGTGATTTTGAATGAATGATTTATCTTCCCATATCTCGTAACAAATCATGCATTCCAAGTTGTTCTTATCATCAACAATTATGAGACTTTGCTCTACAAGGACACGTATTCCATTTTCTGTGAAAATTCCACAACCATTTAATATGATTATGACATTATTTTTGTCCATTCCAATAAAGAAACAAACTATGTCAAGGAATAATTCTCTTTTTGTATCATCAATTAACCCATCATAGCTTATTTTTAACTTCTTATGTATTTGATCATTAGGAATTCTCTTTAGTCTCTCCAATACACTTTCCCACACTGTTACTTCCATATCAAACAAATAACACCCAAGCACTTGAAGGACTAATGGCAATCCCCTGAAATATGCAACTACATTTCTAATCTTCTTGTAGGTATCCACCCTTTCCACAATGCATGCAAACTCTAGTTTCATATAGATCAACATGTTTCTTTCTAGAATCCCATGCCTTGTAACATAGTCTATGCTTAGACTGAGAGTGTGCCTTATTAATCCAAGTATCTTCCCAAGGTCTAACTTGCTTTTTGTTTGAACTGCTATGTAGGTCATCTAGTTTGCTTCTAAGGATGTCATTCTCCTTATTCAAGTCCCTTATTTTTCTTCTAGTAGTTCTACCTTAGGACTCTTTTCAACCAGCTCCTTTAATTTTTTCTTTTCAGATCTCAAGAAAACCATGCATCTACGAATATCTTCATTTTCTACTTCTAAATCCCAAATGTTTCTAACCAAGTCACTTTTGGTTATGGTCATGAGTTCTAATCTTAGACTTCCATAACCATCAAGCAACTCCTTGCTCTTTTCTCTCAATGCATCACATTCATCTAGTGCTACAAATTTTTCTTCATGTAGACATATGCACTGCTTGAAGAGAGATTTTATGTTTTTAACTAGCTCTTCTTTAGTTTGTTCATGCAATGTTGTTGTTTCAATATGAGAGTTTATCTCAATAGTTTTAGCATCAGAGTCATCATTTGTTCCAGCCATAATACATAATTGAGCTTCTTCTTCTTCTTCTTCTTCAACATTTGTGTCTCCTTTTTCTGAGCTAGAATCTGACCAGACTGCCATCATAGCCTTCTTAAGTTCTTTTCTGCCAAATTTTATCTCCTCTCTCATCTTTTTTTCTTTTTTGTGCTCTAGCTCCCATTTTGGGCAATCTCTGATCCTATGGTCCTGCTTTCCATACTTGAAACATCCATCATTAGTCTTAGAGGAACTATGTTTTAGATTTTCCCTGATTGAATTTCCTGTTAGAGTTTCTAGAAATTTTGTATCCCTTTCTAAATTTCTTAGCTTTTAGAGCGATTCCCTTGTCTCTTCCTACTAAATTTTCCCTTTTATGAGACTCCAATTGCATCTCAAAGGTCATTAAGGATCCACACAGCTGCTCCAAATTGAACTTCTTGAAGTCTTTGGTTTCTTGCAAAGCCGTGACCTTTGGCATCCATTCCTCTCTTGGAAGGCTTATCAATATTTTTCTTACTTGATCTTCTTATGAAATCTCCTTGCCTAATGCTTTCAACTCATTTACAATGTTAGTGAAGCAGGTAATCATATCAGATATTGGTTCTTTTGGTTTCATAAGAAACAATTCATATTAATGCATAAGAAGGTCAATCTTGGATTTTTTTACCTCATTGGTGCCCTCATGAGTTACCTTTAAGAGATCCCACATGCTTTTGGCAAATTTGCAACCCATGATTCTCTTAAATTCCATTGGTCCTATGCTGCAATGAATGATCCTCCTAGCTTGAGCATTTAGTTCCATCTTTTTCCAGTCCTCATCGATGTATTCCTGTTTTAGCTTTGGGATATCCACACCTTTGTCGTTCTTTTTGGTGATTTCATAATCTTCATTTTCTATGATATTTCAGACTTGAAAATTTTCAGCTTAAATGTAGGTATCCATTTTGTTCTTCCAGTAGGGATAGAACTTCTGTTCAAATAATGGTGGTCTTTGTGGAGCATAGCCTGGCTTGAGTGTCTCGAGTTCATTCATGTTGGATCTACTCTTCAGTATTACTTGTAACAAATAGAGAATGAAGCTCTGATACCAATTGTTAGTCTCAGACAAACTCAAGAAGGAGGGGTTAAATTGAGTTTATAAAATTTAACAATTTAGTTCTGATAAAATCCCAAAAATATAAAACAGATAATCATGTTGTAAAAAAGACAAAACACAGGGAATTTTAACAGAATAAAAACTCTTAGGCTCAATAGGAGAAAACAACCACGGCTCCAACTGGACCACTTAATCCAATTGAATAATGAAAACTTCACTATTTAAAGAGCCAATATCCAGTACAAGTGCAAAACCTATTCTACCCTTATGCAAGTCAATCTCAAACCTAATTCTAGATTTGTATGACTATTTTCCAAACCTTGTTCCTCCATAAGGTTTCTCACTCAATTGTTGATTTAACTCTAAACCAGACTTTTACACTCAATTGCTGATTTAACTCTAAACCAGACTTTGCACTCAATTGTTGATTTAACTCTAAACCAGACTTTTGCCAAACCTAACTCTGGATTTATATGAAACTTTGTTCCTCCACAAAGTTTCTCACTCAATTGTTGATTTAACTCTAAACCAGACTTTTCCCAAACCTAACTCTAGATTTGTATGAAACGTTGTTTCTCCACAAAGTTTCTCACTCAATTGCTAATTTAACTCTAAACCAAACTTTTATCAAATATTTCAAAGTTACTTTTAAAGCTTCTAAGTCTAAGCACAATATAAACATGTGGAAAAATTCTCAAAAGATATCTATAACTCAGATTGTCAATATAATTCAAGGAGAATTCACATTTTTTCCAGACCCCATGATACTCTATTTATATACAGATATAGATAAGCACATTTTTTATTTTCAAATCTTTGTTTCTATTAGTTTTGATAACAACAAAATTCTGTTTAGATTTTATTAGTTAAACTTATTTATCAAAACAGAAACAAACTTTATCTATCAAATTAAATATGTAAATGTCAATTTTGTTTAACTAGAAAAACATATTTTTTCTTCTTATCAACTTAAACTGATAAGACATTTATCAACAAAATGAACTTTATCAATAGATATCAAACTTTATCTATAAAATTAAAATGAAAATTTTGTTTAATTAGAAAAACATATTTTTCTTATCAACTTCAGCATATATCATATCCATTTTATTTGCCCCTTATCCAATTTTATTTCAAGAGTTCAAGTGGTAATCTATGTCAAGAAAATCAAAGAGAACTTACTCTTACAAACTATCTAAATGACAGCTTCAGGTCTTCCTTTCTGCCTATCAACAGTTGCTCCATTTAAATCTTCTTTTGAGACTTGAGTATTCCTCTCGTGCTTTACTATTCCTCTATTTTGACTCAATCCCTTAATATAATATCTGAACCATTGTTAGCATTAAAACTTCGAGTCCAACACGAAGAACCTAACATTCTACATCTTATGTAACAATTTTGCTAATTGCTTCTGCCCCAACAGATGGAATGAGACTAACATTGATATTCTTTGTTGCAACTTGCAATGGAATGACAGCTCTTGTTGTCATTAATGTTTTTGTAAGTTACATTTAGGATTTGTTAGAGTAAGTTTATTCAAAAATATTTGTAGTAGAAGAAAATAAAATAAGTTTTTTCATAAATTTAAAAACTTATGTAAAAGCTAATTTGTGAAAAAAAACATTTTTTAGAGAAACTAATTTATACATATTAATTTTACGACAATCTTTGTAAGGAGAAATCGTATAAGGGCAACGAATGTTCAAGGGATGACAATTTAATTTCCTTTCTTTATTTTTACCTTAATGGTTGGTCTTTCTGGGCATTATGATTCTGCTTATTCGCTTTTGTTTTTTTATTGGTACAATTTTTAGACTAATATTAGTTCTGTTTTGTAAACACGTTATTACTATTTTTTTATAATGAAAGTAAAATAAGCAAAGGACAAGCAACTACCAATAAAAGAATATATTATTATGCTTATTTGAGTTTTATCACCCATAATAATCTTACTCACATGAACAAATGACTTCCGATACATAAATATGTAGAAAAGGAAAAAAAAAGATCACCAAACAACCAAAAATGTCAAAATTGTAATTATATAATTGGTCCTTAATTATATTTTAAGGTTCAATTTAATTCCTTAATTATTAAAAACTTTAATTTGATCCTTCAATTATTTCAATCATACAATCATGTCCTTTGGTACGTCAATTTTGCTACATTGACTAACGTTGACTATCTTCACCCTCTTTCTCTAACCCTTCATCCATCAAATGCCATGCCACCACACCCACAATCCCACCAACCTCTAGCGTGCCACCATCACACCACCGCGTGTGTCATCATCGTTCCACGGCGAACCCAGATCTGCACCCACCATGCGAGTGGAGAGAAAACATAGAGCCTGCACCTACCATTCAACGTGCTAGGGTTTTAGGAATTGTCAATTTCAAAATTTTTCAAATCAAACTTTTGATGATTTACAAATTTGGTTGAGGGCTTTTATAGATTGTTGAATTTCAAATAAAACCCATCCAAGAACATTGATTTTCATTCACAAAATTCAAGGTATTTACAAAAAAACAAATTGATATGGGACATGGTTGATGTGAAACTAGATGTGAATGCAAACAAAGTCTTGTACATTAGTTGTTATAGTAATCGATTTAAAAAATATAATATTTTATATCAATTGTATTTACAATCGATGTAAAAGTATTGATTTTCAATAATTAAATTAATCAATCTAATAAAAAAAAGTATAATTGTTTCATTTTAAACTATTGAGAAATCAAATTTAACATTTTAATAATTTAAAAGGATCAAATTAAACCTTAAAATACAAATAATGGACCAATTGAATCGATTTAAAAAGCACAAAAGTAGCTTATTATTCACTGGAGCAAAGACAAACTACCAAGTGGTAATTACAAAACCACCCTCACCCCGCGTACCGTTGACACCAGATAACCCCACAGTGAAACGAGCGGTTCAAAATCAAAACTTCCATTTGGCAGACGCCAAGTTCACCTCTGATGAAAAAATGATTGCCCTGAAAGCCATTAACGCGTCCTCCTTCACTCTCGACAACAATAACGCAAGACTCCCTCACACAAGAGCTTCTTCTTCTTCTTCTTCTTCTGTTCTGTGTTTTTGCAGCAAGTCGAACAACAACGAGCCTGATAATTCCCAACCACCACCCGAAGGGGATGCTCAGAGCCAGAAGCTTCTGGCACAAATCGCGATGCTTCAGACGCAGAAGGTTCGCCTCACCGACTTTCTGGATGAGAGGTCCGCGTATTTGGCCCAGTTCGGGGAAGAGGCCAAGGCCGAGTTCGACAAGATTGGGGAAGATGCACTCAAAGGATTGGATGAAGCTGGTGCCAGAGTATGTCTCCTTCGGCTCTTTTTTTTAATTTGATTACTAATGCAACTTTCTACCATGGATAAGTACTTCACCTAGCAAAATTAAATACTCTGCTAATAAAGTAAGAATGCTCTTCTAGGCCGAATACTACTCCGATTCAAATATCAAAATAAGATTTTTATTTTAATAAAGCTAAGAAACTTTTTTTTTTTCTAACGACTCTGGTTGAACTGGACCAACTTCACTTCAATCAATTGGCGTGCTTGATGCTAATCAAAATAAGAAACTTAATATTACATAACTATAGCGTTTGAAATGTGTACTGTAAATTGGTTCATCTATGTTAAATTGTTCCACTAGGGTGTGAGTAGCATAGGAAATTTGGATAGTTTACATAAAGGCCTTGATTAATTAAGTCTTTTCCAAATTAAGCCAATTTTGATTTTTTGTTGATTTTTTCTCCTACTTAAAATCCTTAAATTATTGTTTTTTATTTAGATATTTCCAAGATTTATAATGAATTTGAGATATGAAATAACTTTAAAAATGTAGAAAACATAATTTAGTAGAAAGTTAAAATTTGAAGGATATTATAAGATGTAAAATTTAAGTCTAGGCTTTTGTTCTCTAAAAATTTTAAAATGTTATTTTTAATCTTTATGAAAATTGTGTACGTGATTAGTCTCTCTAAAATTGTATATGTTTCCTTAAGTAAGATTTCAAATTTGAGTCTTATAGATGAAAAAAAAACATGATTGGGAGGAAGACCTTACTAAAGTTAGTCTCGATCATGTTTTCAACGAAAATTAATCATCAACAAAATTGATAATAATTTAGACCCATGTTGTGATGATCCAAAAAAACCTTAATGTTGTTAAGAGGCAAGAATAACATAATTAAAATTCCTGCAAAGTAAATAACAATAAATAATCTCAAATGAAAAATCCAATTACAAAATTAAAATCTTGATTAAAATAATAGACCTCAATAATTCAACCTACATGCCGGAAGAAATAAAATTTACATCAACAATGACCTTTTTACATTCATTTGTGTAACAGATAACATCAAACATAGAGAGCCAGATGCTAGAATTCGAGGAATCTACTGAACTTAACAGACTACAGATTGAGGAGAGTGAAAACAAAATAGTGGAGTTTGAGGACCAAATGGAGAAGGATAGAAACGAAGGGCTATTCTTTAAGAACCTTGGACAGAAGGCACCTGTTTACAAAGCAAAAGCCAAGGAGGAGGAGGTTGAAAAGATCAAAGATGTGAACAGTGAAAGCAGTGGTAGCAAAACAAGGAAAAATGTTTACCTCTTCTTCATTGGCTTGCTGACTTTTGGAATAGTTGATTCTCTTGCCTCATCCTCAGGTGCTGATTGGAAAAAAGTTGCAATTCTTGGAGGTATTCTTGTGGTCTTGTTTTCTCTGTTCATCAATGAACAAAACAAGGACAACAAGAAAGACTAACAATGAAAAAAAAAACTCAAGTTCATTTCTTATGTTGATCTAAGAAGTTTGTTGGGGGGGGGGGGGAAGACATTGTGAATAGGTATTGCATGATTGAATATATGGCCCTAAGTGAGAGCTTACAACTTGGACTTGATGCATCAACCAGCTTTGCTTGGGCATCAACTACATTCTGAAACACCCCGTGTGCACCCAGCGTATTATCATTATACAATATCACAACAATGCAGCAAGCATGGAAATAAACATTTAAGGAAGCTTGAATCAAGTAAAATATACACTTTTATACATATATGGTGAATCTCTGTAATATACATGGTACATAATTCTCAAAACTATACAAATGTTCCCTATGATTCAAAATACAGATAAAATGACAAAATCTGAGCTAACAAGCTCAGTCATCTAAGCCTAGGGTTTTCTTCACTTTATCCCAGCTCAGGCCTCTTGCCCTGGGATCTCTCAGTAACTGCAGCCTCTGTTCCTGCAACATAATATACACTAACTCAGTGTAATCAAAATCAATACACCTCATCTCAGGGTTTAGCTAGCATGCAGTTGTCAGCCATCATCAAACCATTTTATCAATAATCAGTACAATTGAGTACCACAACATCATAACACATCAGAATACAAGTTATATCAAGCAATCACCCAGGTTGGGTGCAGTGAAACACAAGTAGGGAAACAATCACTGAAAACACTGAGCTTACCTGGTCGTAGCTCAGAATCAGCTCCCCTAGTCTCTTGGTGATCTCTACCAGCAGTATGCACGTCATGCCCTACAGTAGGCATGAATCAAACAATCAAAAACGGTGTTCAACCGTTAGGGATGGCAAAGTGGGCCAACCCACCCCAAATGGGCCGGGCTGGCCCACCCCACATAAAAAACGGGCCGGGCCGGGCTGGCCCACTTTTACAAAGTGGGCCGAGAATCCTGACCCACCCCACTTTATAGTGGGTTAGTGGGCTAATGGGCCAGCCCACCAGCCCACTTAAAAATTAAAAAAAAAAAGAGTTTCAAGCAAAAAAATTCCTTTAATTTTCATCTCCTCTATTTTCATTAACTAAATCAAAGACAGCATTAGGCATGCCCAGGCAAAGTGGAATAAGAATTACATACTAGTACAGGCCTGCCCTCTAATGAGTAATGACAACATACTTGTTGGTGATGGCTTCCCTGCTTCTGCTTGTATCTTCCTTCGAAGTTTTTGGACAGACTGCCATTTATTTCATCAGTGATTAAATTGGAAGTTGGCTTCATTTCAGCACCATTCCTCTCCTGAATAAATAAAAGGTATAAGATGAGAAAATTGTATTACCAAGAGAAATTAGTAGTTACAAATGTCATATTGCAGCTGTTGAAACCACCAATGTTAAAATTGGATAAGTTGCAAGACATGCAACC
>PYAF01000949.1:604811-645376 GCA_007407185.1 Glycine tomentella | reverse complement strand
TAGATCTCTGAACTTTATCTAGGGTTGATAAAGAGAGGCTTGTAATATCTTGTAAGAATATTAATTTGCAATAGTGGAACTCCATTCTAGTGTTGAGTGGAAGAACTGGATGTAGCTTCATAGTGTTTGAAGTGAACCAGTATAAAATTGTGGCTGATCTTTATTCTATTCTCTTCATCTCCTTATTGCTTTGGTTTGTTAATCAAATTATTTGCACAGAAAGACTTCAATTGTCTATTGATTTTCTTGACAGAGGAATTTGATTGAATATAAGATTGTTGGTTTCAAAACAATTTTTAAAGTGATAAAGATCCTGTGGAAACTCTGATTATAAATATATATTTTTACCAAGGTTCAACCAATTCACCCCCCTCTTGGTTGTATTGAAGTATTCCTATCATTTTCAAAACTCTCTTTAATCTCATGAATTTTTTTGCTCTGATTTTCTTTCTCTTTTCTTTTCTTCTCGCTAGTTTTTCTCTTTGGTAGTTCACTTTCTTTGCCTTTTTTGTGCAGTATTTTTCTTTCAAATCCTCAATTCTTTTCTCTTTCATTCTCATTGATCCTCACATACTTGTCTAGGAGTCAAAGGCCTCAAAATAATTTTCTTGCTTAAGTGTTCAAACTCAAAAGTGTTCTCCATGTCATTGTGTATCACTTTTCTATCATGTTGCCATGGCCTACCAAGAAGGATATGACCAGCCTCCATAGGTACAATATCACAAAGAACATTATCATTATAAGCATTAATAGAAAAAGGAATGAGCACTTGAGAATTTACCACCACATTAAGTCATTGTAGCTTGTATGGCCTTGGATGCTTTGTGGTTGGCAAGTGTAATTTCTCCACAAGTCTTGTACTAGCAACATTGGTGCAACTCCCTCCATCAATGATAAGTGAGCACACTTTCTTTTCAACTAAACACCTTGTGTGAAAAATATTTTCTCTTTGAGTCTCCTCTTTTTCTAGGCAAAAATTGCTCAACATTCTCCTTACCATCAAGAGATCACCCTCTTCGGCCTTCACTAGTATGAGTTCTTTTTCTTCTTCACTTCAGGAACTATTTGAGCCACTTGAAGACTCACTCCTTATACCTCCATCTTCAAGTAAAATCATAGTTCTCTTGTTGGGACATTGGGAAGCAATGTGACCCTTACCAAGGCACTTAAAACATTTGATATTGCTTGATCTTTTATGAGTTGGATCCATAATTTTTTTGTTTAGGATCTCCACCCTTTCTTCCTTATTTTTCACATGAGAAACTTCCCTTTTAGGCTTGTCTTTCTAGCTAGAAGTTACAGCCCCATGGGTCTTGGAAAATGAAGTTTTTCTCCTTTTTATTTGTTGCTCCACCCTTTGAGCTGTGTGTTGGATATAGCGGGAGAATTATGAAGAGTGAAAGACTTTGATTCAAGAACGTGTTTTGAGCTTTCAACCTGCTTGGAGTGCCTTGAAGTCTAGTATATGATTCAAGTGTAAGAGAAAGGCAATCTGATTGATCCATGCATTCATTCATTCATCCATTAATAAGCTTAAATGGTTTTCACTAAAACATCAAAGTTTTTATTCTTTTGGTTAAGGTTTTAATATGATTAAAAGATTTTTGAAAAAATGATTTCTTACTGTTTTAATCAATTACTTAAGTAATATAATCGATTATTTTGTTCTTAGTTCAATCTGGAAAAACTTTCATGAACAATTTAATCGATTACCTATCAGATTAGTCGATTATTTGGCCTTTGATTGAAACCGAAATTGCTTCGTTAAATGTTTTAATCGATTACTGATTTAGTGTAATTGATTACATAGTTGAAAACAGTTTTTAAGGTTTGCTGGAATAATCGATTATCATCATCCGTAATTGATTACATAGTTCATTTTGAAAATCCTAATTTTCTGACTTAATCGATTACCAAAACTCATAATCAATTACACAGTTCATTTTGTGAAACTGAACTTTCTGTCTTAATCGATTACAGCTCGGTTTAATCGATTATTTTGCTCGTTGCTGAAACCCAGAAGCCTTCTTGAACAGATTAATTGATTAAGTGATAGTTTAATCAATTACAGAAGCGTTTTAATCGATATCTGGCGCATTTAATCAATTATAGTTAGTTACAAAATCTGTTATAAATAGATTTGAAGCGGCTTGTAAGAGAACTTGATCAATTCGTATTTCTGAGTATACACAAGCATTCTAAAGTCTCTTAAAGTGATTTTCCTTTTTCTATTACTTCTTGTTTCATTCAAATCATTCATGGGTCTTTGAATGAATCTTGAGCAAGAAACTTTTCAAGGTTAAGGAAAAGCATGTGCTGATTTTGTTTTACTATTCAACCTAATTTGGTAACTCATGTGCATTACATTCATTGGATCATCAGGTTGTCTCTCTCCTTAATCTTTGTGTGTAAATTCGTTTTTGAATTTCTGGTGTAAATTGCTATTGTAAGTGGGTTCTTCTAGCTTGGGTCTAGAGAAGGGTTTTCTAGTTAAAGAACAGAGTAGTGTTCTCTGGTTCTTGCTCCTTAGAATTCTAATAGGGTTTTAGATTTCTATTCTTTATCTAGGGTTGATAAAGGGAGGTTTTGTAATAAGCTTGTAAGAACAAGATTTATAATAGTGGAACTCTAATCTAGTGTTGATTAGAAGAAACTGGATGTAGCTTCAGTTGTGAAGTGAACCATTATAAATTGTTTGTGTGTTGTTTCTCTATCTCTATTACTTTTATTGTTCATTGATTCTTTGATTCATATTCATTGTTCAACAAGTTATGTTTTGAACAAATTGATTCCAAGGGGCTGAGCTATTTGATTGAGTAAAAAAATTTCTTGGTTTTGAAAGTGATAAAGATTCTGGAACTCTGATTTGAATTAATTTTAAAATACCAATTTAACCAATTCATACCCCCCGCGCCTCTTGGTTATTGTGAGTATTCCCTTTATTTTCATTGTGGACTAGCTCCTCAATTGTTGTATATGAGTGTAGCTCCATCAAATCTTGAATTTCTCTATTCAAGTCATGAAGGAATCTAGCCATTGTTGCTTCTTGGCTCTCCATAATTTCAGCCCTTATCATCATCAATTCTATTTCCTTGTAGTAGTCATCAACACTCTTGTAGCCTTGGAAATGTCTTTGAAGCTTGTTGTGGACTTCTCTTGCATAATAAGTGGGGACAAATCTTCCTCTCAAGCATGCATTCAAGTCATCCCAAGAATTTACTCTTTGCCTCCTCCCTCTCCCTATATCCATTTGAATTTGGTTCCACCATATCAAAGCATAGCCACCAAATTCTAGAGTTACTAGAGTAAATTTCTTTTTTTCATCAAATTGTTGACATGAGAAAATTTGTTCTACTTTCATCTCCCACTCAAAGTACTCTTCGGGACCTTTAAATTTCGATAAATTGAAAATAGATGTTTAATGTGATTGTTATGTTATTTGATTATTTGATAAGTTTGTATTAGTTTAATGATTATTGTGTAAATTATCATTGTGTTATTGCTTGGTGTAGATGTCAAGTTATGTGGACTTTGCTTGAGCTGCGTTGAATTGTGTGATTCTAAGTTTAACCGGAAATATTTTAGTAAAATTATCATTATGGATTAATTAACCGTTGGATCGTCTTCAAATTTTACAGATGGGTTTCTAACCCATATTTGTAACTTTTTGGGATTGTCACAATGATGTCTGTAGCGTGAGAAATTAATTTTTTTACTGAAGCAGAAAATTCTAGAATTGGGTCAGTTCACCCAAGCGAGTTTTGTAGGCATTTTTGCTCGCCTGGGCTAGTGGAGGCGTGCTGAATACATTTTTAAGCTTCCAAGTCACGAAAATGGACGTTCTTCCTCCTCCAAACAGCTCCAAGCTCCCCCACCACCCTCCTCCACCACCCATAGCCATCAGAGACACCCACGGGTCGCCGTTGTTTACCACGAGACCCTGGCACGGAGAAGAACCCTTTAATCAAAGCGAAATCTTTGAAACTCTTCTTGAAGTTTCGGTAGATAACGGAGCTCTCAATCCTCCTTTCTTGGTTTCCTTGAGGTAATCTTAGTTTCTTTTGTCTTCTCCTAGCTAGTTTAAGTTTCTATTAGTGTCTCTTGTGTTTTGGGTACCGTTGTTGGGAGTTTTACACTTCCTTTGAAAAACCCTTTGAAAATGAGATGTTATAAAAGTCTCCTTTTTATGAAATTGATGTCATTTATGTGATCTTTGTTGAAATCCGGTCACATTGGTGCGATTGGAATTTCAAAATGATGTCTTCTGATGTAAACTCCCAAAATACCCTTTTAGCCTCTTTTTAAATTTGAGTGCGTATTTGACCCCAAAAGTTAATATTGATCTTACCTTGGAAATCTATATTAAATTGTCTTCGATTTGGTATATAGAGCTCTGCATTTGGACCAAAACACGTGTTTTGAAGGATCGTGAAACAACTCCGCTAGGCTGTAATAGGAAGAACTCTTGGTTAGGTAAGGGAAGTTTATTATTTTGGTGATAGTTTAGATACCATAGTTGGGGGCCAGGGAGTCCAACTATGAGGATATCTGCCTATCCCTGCTGTGTGTTGGTTTTCAAGAAAAACTAAGTTTTTAACTAATGGGATGCGATGTATTTATGATTGATGTGTGTTTGCTCCTGTGTGTGCTCGTTTTCAAGAAAAACTATTTTTAACTAATGGGACGCGATGAATTGGCTTATTGATGGATAAAACTATGAATGATATTGTTGTTGTAATGATTGGATTTTTGGGAAAAGTCTTAATTACAGAGGAGACTCTGCCCAAAATTTTATAATATGTTTTCCTATTGAATTCTTTATTAAATTTTTAAATTGGCATAAGAGTGTGTTTTCTATATTGTAGTCCTCCTCTTTAATTTAGAATTTTCCTAAAAATATCAGTCTTGTGAAATGATGAATTATGAATGTATGAAATTTTGGTTGTCTGAAGACCTGGGGAATGTGAATCTCAGGCATATGTATTATGTATAGATGTGAAATGTGATTGCTTGTGATGTCGTTGATAATATTGAAATTGAGATTCCATTGATGTAGTTAATGATGTTTAAATGAGATAATGTCAACGTGGTTGATGATGTTGAAATGAGATAATATTGATATGCATGATGACGATATTGAGATGATATGATGTTGAGGTTGATAATGACATTGATGAGAGATAATGTTGATGTGAACAATGTCATTGTGTGTGGATATACATGGATACCCATGGGGGTGTATGACGGGTTACCCTTGCGAGGAAGGATTTGTTCCTAGCCAGGTCATACATTGATGGTGCCCATGGTTATAGGCTGTGTATGTACACGTGGGATGCAATGACCAGTTGGTTACCTTTGTGAGGATGGATTTGTTCCTAGCCACTGTCAGTGCATTGGTGAGCCCACATTGGTGTGTTATGTATGTACATAGGGGGCACATGGCGGGTTACCCTTGCGAGGAAGGATTTGTTCCTAGCCGGGTCATGCATTGATGGTGCCCATGTTTCATACTTCATTTGTATGTGTGGAAATAGAATGAACGCACTCGTGTACCTGTGGGTTTCAGTGGGCTGAGAACGTAGGTACTAAAGGGTCATCAGGTTTGGAATTCCCTTGCGACGCTGGCTGATCACCGGGTAGGGGAATGACCGGTGCACGATAGGGTGGCCTTGATAGGCGGTGAATCATTTTTCCTGTGAGAGGCTATTTCCGGTGATGGTACTACATTGCATGCTGATAGATGAGTCAGGTGCATGCATCATTCTATGCATGATTGTCTGAGTTGTGAAATGCATTGGATGATTGGTTTGTTGAGTGTGTATTGGAATCATGGATTTTTGTTAATGATTGTGGTGGGTAATGTTGTTTCCTTCCCAATTGCTGTTATCTGATGTTTGTTGGTTTTTTTATATAATAAACTCACACTTACATTTGTTGTACCGTGTGGTTGGTACCTGTGATGATCACGAACTTTCGTTCGTGGAAGAAAATGAGCAGCAGTAGGTGACTTTGGAGGGAGATCTTCTTTTTGGTTGGAGCTGTCAAGCCGACGTGATGACGTTGGATTTCTTTTTGGAGAAAGAGTTGTGTTTTGTTAATCAACTCTTTCTTAGTTAGTCTTTGGCTTTTTGTTGATATGTAATTTCAGGTGTATATACACATAATGCTAAAGGAAGTTTGACATGCGGATGACATGTACTGATTTAATATATATGTATAATGTGTTTAAATATGTAATTGTAATATGTGTATGATAATTGTATTATCGCGAAAAAATTTACCATCATTTTCATAATCAAATTAATGAAGTTTTATTAAAAATTGAAATTTGCATGATTAAGAGTTAGTGATATCGTAGCGACGAGGTGGGTCGTTACAGGGATCATTATTGCCAAAGAATTTTGGAATTTTTATTTTCACTCCACTCAATCCTTCATTCCTCCCTTCTCTTTCTTCTCTCCTCTCCCTCCAATTTTCCTCATTTCTATTTTCCCTTCTAAGATTGTATTTCCTATTTTTTCTTCTATTATTTTCTCTCCTGTCCTCCCTCTCACTCCTCTCATCATAATAATTTCTTCCATGAAAAGAAACATACTCACTCACCCTCCTACTACTATGAGCCTCTCCATCCACACTACCATTTGGACTACTCTTTCTTTGAGTCTTCTTTTGTAACTCCTCAAATCTTTCATTCATTTTGGTTTGCAAGTCTTCCATTTGTTTTGTCATGGCTTCCATCAACCTAGAGGTCCTAGGTGACAAAGCCTCATCTCCTATTGAGCTCATCCTTCAAAAGAAATGGTTAGAAAAAACACAAGTATATAAGAAAATTCTCACCCCTCTCTAAGTGTTTATCACTGTCACTCGTGTTTGCACACTTTCTAGGCTTTTTCTATAATGTTCTCTCTTGCCTTTTTCCACTCTTATTCCTCTCTGTAGTTCTTAAGCAAAAACTTCTAATCAAATCAAGCTTCTTTACTATAGTGAAATAGGAAAAGATTCTAGGCTAGACTCAAGAGTCCAAGAACAAGAAAACTCTAAGACAAAACCTTGGAAATTTTAAGAGACAATCAACAAAAGAATTTTTTTTTTTTTAAAAAAGCACAACTCAAATTGGAATTTAATGAGACAACTCAAGGAATAATATGGGTTGCACCAGACTACACAAGGAGGTTATGCTAAGTAAATTCAATTGCTAGAAGCCAAATTTCACTAAGTTTGCATGTCATACAAGTTCACTTAATTTTGTGGTTCAAAGAAAATTTAAACTTGTAGCTTTTGTAACTTTTTTTTGCTTCTAAATTCTGTTTTTCTTAGTATTTTTCCAGCCACAATTCAATAATGTCTTTGGCTGTACCAAAATGTTTCTCTTTTTTGTAAGCCTTTGTTTTTCTTTTGCACAAGTTCAAAATTTCTTAAGGAAATTGATGAATCACAAAAATTTTAATGTATGACTATTGTAAAATTTGTTTCTAACAACTCAATTTAGTTTAGGCATGAGATTAGAATCAAAAAAAGTGGTCATACAACACAAAAACACTACTAGCAAAAAATTAACAAGAATCAAGACTAGAAAATTAGAAAAATATCAAGAACACATGAAGAACATGAACCCATGAAATCACATGAAACTTGAAGGAAACACAAGGGTTATGTGGTGGAACACACAACTAGCCCACACCACCAAGAATCAAATGAAAACAACAAGAAACAAGGAATTGAAATGAATTTTCGTTTTTCAGATTTGGTGCAGTTTATTTTACATTTGAAGAGCTTTTAAAAACTGAACTTGAAGAAGAATTCCACAAGGATTAGGCTCTAGATACCACTTGATGTAGTGTATAAACCCATTAGACATTAAGGTTCCCAAATCTACCTTGTAATGAAACTTACTCTTCAAGTAAACTTCAAGAACGCACAAGCTATTAGCACTTCTTATGAAATGGGATTGTTTAGAAGCTTTTAATTGTAGAAATGGAAGATGGAAGAAAGGTTAGGGATGACAATGGATGGCACCATGGAAAAGCTTTCCAATAAGCCTAGGAAGAATCACCACAATAGCATTGAGAAGCCATTGATAAGACTCAAGAAGTTCTTACACAAGAACAAGAGAGAAACTCTCACAACAATTTTCATAATTGTATTAATGAACCAAAGTTAGTTACATTCAATTTTGGCATATTACAAGCTAAATGTCACTAAATGTAAGGAAAATGCAAATTGAAATTAAGCCCAAATGAAGCTTGAAGTGCAAGCTTCCCTAAAGTGACCCTTGGTTGCTTAACATGTGCAGTGCAGTTTCAACGCTGAAGTAATCGATTAATTTGTACTTGTAATCGTTTAAAATAGAGTTATTTACAATTTTCAGGCTCATGTAATCGATTACAGATGTCTTGTAATTGATTAAAACAGACAAGTCTTGTTTCTGTGTGAAACTGAAATGCTGGTAATCGATTACAAACCAAGGTAATCATTAAAACAGATGGAAACTAAATTTCTTCTAACAAGTGTTGGAATTTATTGAATTAAATTGGACTTCAAACATCAAAATCCAGCTCTTGTCATCCTTGAGTTGGTGTGCATCTTCATGCTTGTCTAAGTTAGCTTGAATGTGGTCTTGAAGTGCTTGAGTCCTAGCTCTTGCCATTGGTCCTTTAAAGCTCACCAAAGGAAGTGTTTCAAGCTCTCCTTCTAGACCTTTAGCTTGTCATGGACCTCCATCAGAGAGGATGCGAAAACACAAGCACACCATTACTCCCAAATACTGCCTTTGTTGTGGCAATGGTAAAGTCCGGCTACCATTATTGAAAGAAGCTCTTTCTTTGCTTCAACATCTGCTATTTGATAAAAAAATTCAAATGATAGCAAACATTTTCAGCATAATATTAGAGTGTATAACATTATGTTTGCCTTCACTTCACCAGGTTTAAAGCTAGATCCACATATATAAAGAGTCGAGGTCCACCAACAATAAGATTTCAAGGTGAATCATGTCTAGAATTGGCAATTTACTACCGATGCCAAAACAGCCCCCAAAATTGCACAACTTTACATCTATGACACTGAAAATGAAGTGCATAAAGGATTAGATCAACGAGGTAAAAATTATATACGTATCGAATTTTAAAATTTTATATATATATATATATATATCAGCGTTTCTTTTAATTTTAATGTTTACTAATTGTTGTTGCAAGCAGATCAATGTTGATCCTGAGATTGTCAAAAAACTTTCAAACATGCTGGATAAATACAACTGATAGAAGACTATCCAAGGATCATGAAGTTCTAGAAGCATTCCATGAAGGATCCAATGACAAGGTCTAAAGCCAAGCTTCTACAAGAAGAAATGAACAAGACAAGCATGGCTGGACTATTTACCAATGGCAAGGATGGAGGAAAACACAAGGAGCTAAATTTGAAAATCTTGAAGATTATTGGCAAGCTCTCTTAGCGCGTGTTGCTCGCTTACCGCGATGCCTTTACTCGCTCAGCGTGACTGTCGCGCTCAACCGAATTCCTGATCGAGAGCTTTTAGGCTTAGTGTGCCTCTGCTCGCTCAGCACGCCTTTGGCTCGCTCAGCCCAATTCCTAATCGAGAGTTTTTAGGCTCAGCGCGCCTCTGGCTCACTCAGTCTAATTCCTAATCGAGAGCTTTTAGGCTTAGTGCGCCTCTACTCGCTCAGCACACCACCTCTGCGAGGATTTTTGTAATTTTGTTTATTTTTGTAATGGGATTTTATTACCAAAAATAGGGCTAAACTTACGTTTTTAGGTGATCATTAGAGGCTTAGTTATATAAGTACTCAGACTATGCTATTTTTAGACAACTTTGGTTAATGAAATTAAGCATTTGCTTGAATTGAGAGCTTAGCCTCTTGTTGGTTCTTAACTGAAATCAAATTGATTCTTATCAAGAAAGCTTTCCTTTGTCGTGAATCCTTCTCCGACTTATCGTTCCGTTACAAATTGTGGCGTCATTCATCATCATGTCTCCATCTACTCCATTTTTCTGTTTAACTTACAAACAACAATTCATGGAGTGTTGAAGGTTGCAATTCGGGAACGATCCAACCTAAGCATTCATTTCTTGGTAGTCATCATGTGGTAATCAGAGCTTGATTCCGGAGAGTATTTCGTAAAGATTTTTATCTATGTTATTTGCATTTTTGTTTTTATTTTTTTTCCAAAAAATGAAAATTAAAAAAATCATGATTCTTGCTTGTTTGTTATTCTTTGTGTGTTGTGTGATTTTTGAGTTTATCTTGCAATTGCCTTCAATTCCCCTATCTTTTGGTTGAAATCGAAGTTGTTTTGAATATGGGTTGCTCTTTATGTTCTTCGTATTCTTCATGAAACTCATAGCATTGCTGGAAATTTTTTGAGTTTGATTCTTAAAATTTTGTCTAGAGAGTTTTGGGATGTTTTATGCAAATATAAAAAAAAATTGGTCCTAAAAGAGAAAATATGAAGGACCAAAAGGCAATTATTAAAAAGTATATTAGAGTCAAAATGAAAATACTAAAAAATATGAGGACCCAAATTTAAAAAAAGTTGACAGCCAAAATTTTATTTTAAAAGCCCTCTCTCTTAGTATGTGTTTATTGTTGCTTAATAGCACTATTTTTTTGCATAATTACATTTGTTTATATTTTGCTAGAAAAAAATTTATATATCTTTATCATTGTCTTTCTTTGACTTTCCTTTTGAGTTGTGATTTTCTTATTGAGCTTTTATTGCTTGTCTTCTAAATTTCCAAGGTTTTGGCTTCGAGTTTTCTTTCTTCCTTGACCTCTTAAGTTGAGTTTGGATTTGTTTCATCTTTCACTTTGGATATTTATTGATTGGAATCTTTGGTTGAATTTCAAGAGTAGAAGAAGAGTTAGAGAGTGGAAAAAGACAAAAGTGAATCTTATAGAAAAAGTCTTACAAGTGTGCAACACGAGTGTTGAAGAGTGTAAACACTTAGTGAGTGGTGAGGTCTATTATTGTTTTGTCTAACATTTCTAGTACCAACTAATTCATTCGGGCGAGACATCTTACGATGTCATGATGCGCCCATTCCTATGGCCATTCCTTTAATACTTCTGGCTCTCGGGAGTCTCTTTGTAGGATACTTGGCCAAAGTGTGACCCGTTAGCCAAGAACAGCCAAAGCAACCAAGGACTTCTCCTCCGGAAGACCATACATAGTGAGATTCCCTTCGTCCTTACCCGCAGCGGGTATATATGTCGTGCCCCCAGCTCCTCATCTGACTTTGTTTGAAGGTCGGTGTCGAGGAATGGCATGGTCTCACAGCTTGGCACGTTTAAAGAAGGTGCCTACACTATAATGTACAAAGTGGCATAAAGTGATTCTTTTCGGGTTCGGTCAGGAGGTGGCCGAAAAAACGAAACCTGTGAGAGCTCATTCCCTTTTTGAAGCAATGAATGATTTTTTTACGGGTTGCAGAGCATTGCGAGGATCGAGATTGTGAAGAGCACTGTGAATCGCAAAGAGATGTCCATGGCGGAGAGAGAAGAGGGAGAAGGCCGTAAGCAGTGGCTCGACGGAGATGGTTCGAATCAAGCGAAACCAAAGGCATTCGTTGGATTCGGAAAGGGTTCGCCTATTTGATTTTGATTCAAAAGGCGCTACTAAACTACTCTAGTACAGCTAGTGTTAGTAGTACAACAGAATGCCGTTCACCCCGCAATCCCTTCTTCTTCAAGAGCTCCCAAAGGGCAATATTCCAAAAAGTAGTTCCTGACTCCAATCAGTCAACTACGGGCGGTAAAAGAGCTGGTAGTGAATCTTCGGCGCAAGCATCACAAATATGAGGACATGAACGCAGAGTTGGAACAGCATGCCATGCATTGTTTTAAAAGAATGACTACTTTGAATGGTCAGGAGCAATACTCTACTTCCACTGAGATCAAAGCACGAAAACTAACCTTTTTCTTGTAGCAATGGTGTCTGATAGTGATAGTGATCCACCTTCACCTAGAACCGCTAAGCTAATGACTTCATTGGCTAAGCAAATGGATAGGTTGCAAAGAAATGTTGAAAGGATGATGGGAGAACGTTTTGATGAGATACAAAGAAGTACTCAAGAGTTAAGTGGAAGAATGGAGGACATGGAGAGAAGGAGACATCATAATGTTGGATACAGGGGGAGCAACATGAAGATTGTAAAGGAAATTGATCAAGTATTGGTTTTGAGCTTTCAACATTCAAATGGATGCCTTGAAGTTAAAGATTGTGTGAAATGTGTAAGAGAAAAGCAATCTAGTGATCCAAGTGCATTGCATACATTCATTAATGAATAAACTAATTGATTTTCATAAGATTTAAACAATGCTTTCATAAAATGGTTAAGTTTTAAAGATGTTTGAAAAGGTTTTTGGAAAAATACATTTCCTGCTGGTTTAATCGATTACATACTTCATTCAATCGATTATTTTGTTCTTAGTCTAACTTGGAAAAGCTTTCAAGAACATTGTAATCGATTACCTATCGGGATAATCGATTATTTGACTTTTGTTTTCATATAAACTACCTTGTGATTGAATATAATCGATTACCACTTCATTGTAATCGATTACATAGTTATATATATTTTAAAGTCGTGCTGGGATAATCAATTACCAATGTATTATAATCGATTACACAGGCTTATTTTGAAAAAGTCATCTCCCTGCTTTAATCGATTACCATTTCTAGTAATCGATTACACTATGTGTTTGAAAATTGTAAGCTTGTATTAGATAATCGATTACCACATTTCGTAATTGATTACATAGTGTATTTGGAAGGCTACAGGCTCCTGCTTTAATCGATTACCACAGTTCGTAATCAATTACATAGTGCATTTTGATATTTTGAAGTCTCCTATCTTAATCGATTACAGGACGGAATAATCGATTATTTGACCCATTTTGCAAAACCCAGAAATTCTTATGAACAGTTTAATTGATTACATTTTTGATTTAATCGATTACATGTGTGAAATAATCGATTATTGGGCACTTTTAATCGATTACAGGCAGTTACAAAAAGCTGTTATAAAGAGGATTGATGCTCAGCTTAATTTCTAACTTTGTGGAACATTACCTATACGCATATACTGAGCTTAAAAAGTCTGGTGAGCATTCTAAAGTGATTTTAAGGGGTTTAATTGTGTCTTGTTGGATTGTGCTTTGATCATGTGTGTTTGACTCATTCTTGGAGCTTGAAAACCATTTAAAGATTAAGGGAAGTTGTGCTATTTGATTTATATTCATTCAACCTGATCTGGTAACATAATTTTGCATTGCATACATTGGATCATCAGGTTGTTTGTCTCCTTAATCTGATTGTAATTTTTGTTTTGGATTTTCTTTGTAATTTAGCTATTGTAATTGGGTTCTTGCTTGAAACTAGAGAAGGGGTTCTCTAGGTGGAAGAACTGAGTAGTGTTCTCAGGTTCTTATCTCTTAGAATCTAATAGGGTTTTAGATTTCTGTACTTTATCTAAGGTTGATAAAGGGAGACATTGTAATTGATTGTAAGAACTGAAAATTATAATAGTGGAACTCTAACCTAGTGTTGGTTGAAAGAAAACTGGATGTAGCTTTTAGTGTTGAAGTGAACTAGTATAAATCTGATTGTGTCTTGCTTCTCTATCCCTTAACTCATTATATTCATTGTGTTCTTGATTAAATTACTTGACCAAAAAAGTCAGTTTTGATCCATTGAATTCCTTGGGGCTGAGCTACTTGATTGAATAAGGTTTCTTGGTTTTGAAAAGTGATAAAGATCCTAGGAACTCTGATTTTGATTGAAGAAATTTTTAATTTACCAAGGTTTAACCAATTCACCCCCGCCCCCTCTTGGTTAAGTGTGAGATATTCATATTCTTTACACATAGGTCACCTCATTCTTCTCAAGGGAGTGATGATGGTAGAAGGCATAGGCATAGGAGGAATACGGATGGCATGGAAGATGTGAAATTCAAACTTCCCAAGTTCCTAGGTACTAATGACCTGGAGTCTTACCTTGATTGGGAGATCAAAGTCGACCAAGTTTTCGATTGTCACAATTTTAGTGAAGAAAAGAAAATGAAATTGGCTAGCTTAGAATTTGAAGGGTATGCCACGGCTTGGTGGACTCAAGTGCAAATGGAAAGAGGAAGATTGAGGAGATATCGACCAGACATATGGTTTATAATGAAAGGAATCATGAGGGAGAGATTTGTCCCACCTTAATATATAAGGGACTTGCATAACAAATTACAAAGACTCTATTAAGGGAATAGATGTGTTGATGACTATTATAAGAAGATGAAGATTTCTTTGGTAAGTGCAAACATTGAGGAGATTAATGGGGCTATAATGACAAGATTTTTAAATGGCTTGAATAGGGACATTCAAGATGTTGTAGAGCTTCAAACCTACAACACCATGGATGAACTTCTACATAGGGATATCAAAGTGGAACAACAATTGAAGAGAAAATAAGCCTACAAGAAGTCTTCATTTGGTCATTCATATTGGAAGGATAAGGACACTTCCAAGAAGGAGGGTTCTTCTTCCCACCATATTGAACAGAAGTCTTCAAGAGGTAATCTTACTTCTCCTACTCATTCCCCTTTCATTAAATCTAGTTCAATTAAATGCTTTAAGTGTTTGGGTAAGGGTCATATTTCATCCCAATGCCCTAACAAAAGGACCATAATTGTGTTGGAAAATGAAGAGGTGGATAATGAGTCGTCTAGGAGTTCTCATAGTTCCTCTAGTGAAGTTGAGGATGAATGTTTTCTTCAACTGGAAGAGGGAGGTCTTTTGATGGAAAGATGACTCATGGGAAGTCTGTGCAAAGATAAAGATGATACACAAAGAGAAAAAAAATTTCATTCTAGATGCTTGGTGAGTGGAAAGATATGTTCTCTAATCATTGATGGAGGAAGTTGCACAAATGTTTCAAGCACTAGATTAGTGGAGTTGCTTGGTTTAAAAACTACCCCTCACCCTAAACCTTATCAATTGCAATGGTTGAGTAACAATGGTGAGTTGGTTGTGGATAAGCAAGTGTTGCTTATATTCTCCATTAGAAAATATGTTGATGAAGTGCTTTGTGATATGGTTCCTATGGAAGCTAGCCATGTGTTGCTTGGTAGACCTTAGTAATATGATAGAGATGTTGTACACAATGGGGTCACCAATCGTTATTCTTTCTTGCACAAAGGTAAAAAGGTAGTTCTCTCACCTTTGTCTCCAAGTGAGGTGTGTGAGGATCAAATAAAAATGAGATTAAAAAGAGAAAAAGAAAAATAAAATCAAAGAACAAAAGAGTCCTTTAAGAGAAAAAAGCCGAAAAGAAATAGATGGCAAAAAGAGTGAAAAGAAAGAACAAATGAAAATCGAAAAAAAGAAGTGGAAAACAATTAATGATAAAACCGGGTTTGTCCATCAAACCTAAGGAAGTAAAAAGAGTGATGCTAGGTTGACAACAAATGTATTTACTCATTCCAAATTATGTGTTTGTCTGCTAGTACCCTTGAGTTTCCTCAAGGTTTTGATGCAATTTTAAAGGAGTTAGAGCTTTCCACAAGATATACCCCACGGCTTGCCTCCTTTAAGAAGAAGTAAGAATCAAATTGATATTATTCTGGGAGCTTCATTTCCTAATAGGGCTTCCTATATGTGTAATCCGGAAGAGACCAAGGCGATCCAAAAGCAGGTTGAAGAGTGGACACAAAGAGGATGGGTAAAGGAGAGCTTGAGCCCATGTGCAATGCTGGTCATCGTAGTCCCCAAAGAAGCTAGCACGTGGAGGATGTGCACGGATTATAAACACATCAACAACATCACCAAAAGGTATTGACATCCTAATCCTAGACTTGACGATAGGGGAACCAAATCTACCACTTATTTTTCTCCTTTTGAGGTATTTTATGGTTTTAAACCATTATTCCCAAGCATTCATAGAAATTCATCATTTCTTCATCGTTCCGTTACGGATCGTGGCATCATTCATCATCATTTGTTTATCTTCTCCATTTTTCTGTTTAAGTTTCAAACAAAAATTGATGGAGTCTTGAAGTTTGCAATCTAAAAATGATCCAACCCAAACATTCATGTCTTGGTACTCATCAAGAACATATATGCCCTATGCTTCAGGCAAGCTCGAGACAAATTGAAACAAGAACCTGCACATAACTTGAAGCTGTAATTGATTTTTGATAGATCAACTGATGACAGAATTTATAATGTTCCAAATGTTTTTGAAATAGCTGATGTGATTGTTGGAGATGTTGACTTAGCATCTCATGGGGATATAATTGTTGAAAGGCAGCGTGGCAAATTTCAAAGGATATATGAATTACATCCAAACTATTTAGGATTTCAATAACTTCTCTTATTCCCTTATGGAGAAGACAAATACAAATGAGATGTGCTACATCATGATTCTTACATTACTCAAGACACTAAAAGGAACCGGTTGACTATAAGAAAATGACTTTGTTTTCAGATACAGACTAGAATGAATGAAGCACATACTTTAATTAGATCCTGAAGGCTATTTCAACAATTTTTGGTAGATGGTTACATGATGCTTAAGTCAGAAAAGTTGTTCTTTATAAGATACAACTAGTGTAAAATACTAGTAGACAAGTATTCTAACTTGGCTGATGTAGATTCCAAAAATTAAAATCAAGGTTCTGATAGAGGAAAGTGTGTAATCTTGCCATCATCATTTGTTGGCGGTCGTCACTATATGGATCAACTTTACTTTGATGCAATGATTATCTACAACCACGCTGGATTTCTTGATTTGTTTATCACTTTTATGTGTAATTCATATTGGAAAGAAATTCAGAGGTTGCTTACTCCATTGAATTTGAAACTTGTGCATCGACCCAATATTGTTGCTAGAGTTTTCAAGATCAAATTTCAATTGTTATTGGTAGATTTGACAAAGAAACATGTTCTTGGCAAAATGATTGCGTGTAAGTTTTTTAAAATCCTAGAACTCTTTGATATTCAATATACATTTTCAATATACCAACATTATAAATCATAAAAAAGTTATACAAATATAAAGTTCTGATATTAAATATTTAAATTAAACAATTAGTAATTTTCAGAGCATAATACATGACACTTATATTTTCCATAGCATTATACATTACACTTTAAAGATAAATCTTATTATAAGCTTCAAAACTCAAAATCCATGAGCTATTGACAAACATAATCCAAATTTTGTTTTTATAACTTATGCGTAGTTTTATTTTATTTCTCTTATCTTATGTGAAATTCTAAATTTCATATGTGTACATAATAGAGTTCCAAAAGCGTGGATTACCACACGCTCATTTTCTTATCTTCCTATATCCTTTAAATAAGTATCATACACCAAATGACATTGATAAAATAATTCCAGACGAGATATCTAGTGAAAAGGACAATCCAGAGTTATACCAGTTAGTGAAGTCACACATGATTCATGGACCATATGGCTTAGCTAACAAGTCCTCACCATGTATGAAAAATGGGAAGTGTACACGGTACTATCCAAAAAAAAATTGAAAATGTCACAATATCAAGATGGATTCCCTATATATAGAAAAAGAGATCATGGAAATACAATAGAAAAAGGTGGTCTAACTCTTAATAACATAAGTATACTTCCATACAATACAATGTTCCTTCTCAAGTACCAAGCCCACGTCAACATGAATGGTGCAACCAATGCACTTCTATCAAATATTTGTTCAAATATATCGATAGGGTTATGACCAAATAACTACTACCATTGTCCTAGATGAAAGCCAACGTACATCTCAGCATGCATAAATGATGAAATTAAGCAATATGTTGACTGTAGATATATCTCTCCATCATAAGCATGATGGATAATCTTCTCTTTTCTAATTCATAGTAGAATGCCAGCAGTTGAGAGATTGTTCTTCCATTTACCAGGAGAACAATCAGTGTATTTAATGATGTTGAAACACTTGATCATATTCTTTCAAATCCCTTTGTTAACCAATCAATGTTTACATCACGGATGGATGCAAACAATACATATGATCAAGAAAAAAGTTTAACATATGGTCAATTTGTGTCTAAATTTGTTTATGTGAAAGTAGAAGATGTTGAAAACCTATAAAGAAATGTCATACACTTGGAAGGTTGATGTAGGTGTCACCAAGTACAGAAGAATTATATTATTTAAGATTGATGTTAATTGTTGCCAAAGGCCCACGTACTTATGAAGATATTAGGACAATCAACAACATGTTTTATCCAACATTCGAAGTAGCATGTTTTGCTTTGGGTTTTGTTAAGGATGACAAAGAATACATTGAAGCAATTAGAGAAGCTAAGGATTGGGGATCTGGTCATTTTTTGAGAAAATTATTTGTTACCATGTTCATTTCAAACAGCATGAACAAACCATAACATGTTTGGACAAATACATGGCAATGGCTCTCAAACAACATTTTGTATGAGCAAAGGAGATTGAAAAATATCCAAGGTACAAAATTAAAAACCTACCTAAATTAGCTAAATCATATTCCACTTTTACATCTATTCTAATCAAATATTTGGCTTGAACATTTTAGATTTATAGCTCAGTATAGAGGAATTAAAGAATTTCACACTTTTAGAGATTGAAAAATTGCTCAAAAATAATAGGAAAAGTCTTAGGGATTTTTTGCTCATGCCATATCTAAACAATTTTGTAAGGAGCGTCTTAGGAAATATGCTTATGTTTACAAAGCTTGATTATGACATTGCTGAAATGAAGTCTCAATTTGACAAAAATTACAGGTCTCTAACATGTTAGATTTTAATTATTGATTTACATTAGAAGAAAATATCTTCAAAATCTGAACTAATGTACTAATATTGGTTGTTGTAGATGAGCAAAGGGATATATTTGAGAACATAATGTCAGTTGTGAATAGACAAAGAGGTGCTATGTTTCTCTTATATGGTTTTGGTGGGACATGCAAGATATGCGCTTAGAAGTAAGCGATAAATTATGCTAATTGTTGCATCAAGCAGTATTGCATCTTTACTACTACCAGGTGGAAGGATTGCACATTCAAAATTTAAGATATATGTGTCTACTCTTGATAATTCAGTATGTAACATTCAAGTCATTGTTGATAGCACATATCCTGATTTGTCTACAAATTACAAAATCAAAGGATTTCTACAACGTAGAGCAATTTTGGCTTCTACAATAGAAACAATGGACATGATCAATGAATACATTTTGTCAATGATTCTAGGTAACAACTTCTATTCATTTGCGGTTTATAAAAAACTTCATATTTTATCTACCTTTTTATTTTTACTTTACAATTTGTTCAAATATGTATTTAATTTGATAATAATCTCCAAGTGCTATTTATATTTGTTTACTGATATAAGTGATGAAAAAGAGTATTTGAGTTCATATTCATTGACATGACTAACATACAAGACAATCAATCTTTTCAAGTAATCACACTTGAGTTTCTTCATTGTCTTAGAAGATCAGGGTTACCAAATCATAAGATAAGGCTTAAAGTGGGTACACCTATCATGCTTTTAAGAAATTTATACCAATTTGAAGGCTTATGCAATGGCACTAGATTGGTTGTCACAAAATTAGCAAACCATGTCATTGACGCAAAGTTTATGTCAACTGAAAAGGATGGAAACTTCGTATACATATCAAAAATGTCATTATCACTTTCACAGTCTCCTTGTCCATTTACACTAATTAGGAGGAAATTTCCTATTGCCATATCCTATGCTATAACGATCAACAAATTCTAGAGACAATCTTTGACAAATGTACGGCTTTAATTACCAAAACCAATTTTTAGTCATGATCAACTTTATGTGGCTATATCTAGAGTTAAAAGAAGGAGTGGACTGAAGATTTTGGTACATGATAATGAAAGGAATCCATTGAAGATAACAACTAATGTTTTTTTTTAAAGAAGTCTTTCAAAATATTTAATAGGTTCATGCTTATTAATTTTAAGAAATTACAATAACCATATTATATACCCATGGCTAATTATTATTTAATCATGTAGCAAATCTCATCCCACCATCACATTTTTTTGCAAGTTCAAGCTTAATACAGCTGAAACTTCTTGCTGCTGCCAAATGACTATATATATATATATATATATATATATATATATGTATATATACATGCCTCATGAATGGTTTTAACCATGGTGATTAACTATATTATGAACCATTACCTTGTTTTACTTTCTATAGATTAACAATGATGGTCATTTGATCAAATACAATAGTCAAAACCTATACTTTCAATTAAATATAAGATTCATTGTATATAATTCAATTCTTACTACTTATATTTAAATTGCAAGTAGAATGAATGCTTGACACTCAATAAGCAAGTCATTCCATTAACTTTTTTTGCAAAATGATAGTTTTTTTTTGTTTTGAAAACTTTCTTCACAAGGAATCGATAGTAGGTAACATTTTTTTAGGCTTTCTCTAGACAATGAAACTAAAAAACAACTACTGTTATTGTTTCAATCCACACTACAAATTACAAGTTATCACTGCATATGGAAAGCAAGCATTACATACTTCAAATAGTGTTCTTTTACTACCACTAAAGTTTAAAATATAAATAAGCATATTGTACATCAATAATATTATTTTATATTATCCTCAAGATCTGTTTCATGACTTTAACTAATTTTCTTTACTGATATATACATGATTAGTGAAACAATGAAGTAAGCAATGATTGCTTCAATCATTTAAAGTGTATTTCGTACACATTCAAACAAGGTGGATTATTACTTTAATACTAAACTTATTCTACTCACAGACCAATTAAATTTATATGTATAAAACCATGTATTTCACATCATTAAAACATTATTTTAATACGTTTAAACTATTTTGTGTAGCTATGGAAATTACAAGTAATCATTTTTTTTGAAATCTTTTTTGACAAGGAACCAATAACAGGTAACGATTTTGTTTTGTTTGTTTTAGACAATGAAAGTGAAAAATAACTAATATTACTGTTTTAATTCCACACTATATGTTAAAGGTTATCATTGTATATGGAAAGCAAGCATTGCATACTTCAAATAGTGTTCTTTTATTGCCACTAAGGTTTGAAAATATAAATAAGCATATTGCACATCAATAGTACTATTCTACATCATTCTCAACAGATTTCATGACTTTGACTAATTTTCTTTACTGATATCTAGGAGATTAGTGGAACAATGAAGTAAGCAGTGATTGCTTCAATCATTTACAATGTATTTCATACAGATTCAAACAAAGTAGATCATTAATTTAACACTAAACATATTATACTTATGGACTAATTCAATTTATGTGTATAGAACCATGTATTTCATATCATTAAAACATTATTTCAATACATTTAAATTGTTTTATGCAGCCACGCAAATTGAAAGTTCCTAAATTGAGTGAACAAAGAAAAATGTGTAAGCATTTGACACGGTTGGACAGTATTTTGTGAAGCAAACACTCATGCTTAGCATGACCAACCACATCCGTTTTAGATTCCTACACACCTCATCAAACATTGCCCGCATCATAAAAGTGCAGGATTGAGCTAAAGTTTAACACCAAGTATCACCAATGTCGTGGTTGGTGTTTTTATGATTAAGTTAAACAAACATATTAAAAAATTTAAAAATAAAAGTGATTTTTCAAGGAAAACAAATTACTACCTATGTTCCTATTTATGATACACAAGTTATAGTGTAAAATATACTATAATTTAACTTTTATAAATAAGATCGGACATAGTATAACAAATTAACTTAGTCACATTTTATGGGGTGAATATTATTTCTAATGAAAATTCTAAAATCATATTTTTAATAAAGGCATTAATTTTAGTAATTTTAAACATTTTTTATGATATTAAAAAAATTAATTATTTTTGGTAATTACTCCGATCCGAGAATTCACCGTATATAATGCACCTTTTTATTAATATATATATATATATATATATAATGCACTTATTTACTATGTCGTGGATTGTTTGATTGTATTAAGTTATACTATATATATATATATATATATATATAATAGTATTTTTATACATATAGATCACGTTTTACTTAAATATGTCTCTTTTTTAAATAAAAAAAATCATTCAGTTTACTACCCAAAAAATATGATTATTCTATCAGAAACGTTTTACCATAAATTTAAAATAACTAACATATCACATTATTTGATTATAACAAATCTTTACCAAGAATAATTAAATATATATATATATATATATATATATATATTTCTTTTTTAGCTAAACACATGGATGGACGAAATAAGTGTGGGGTTGTTTTTGTTTAATCTTTGGTCTCAAGTTTAAGTCTTAATAGACAATTTTAGTGAAATTAGGGGTGTTTATGGGTATGGGTCATTGCGAATTCGAATTGATCCAAACCGATCCGAACAATTTGAGTTGAATTATTTATATATTTTGGTCAATCCGAACCGAACCGAACCAATCAAAATCATTTATGTACGGGTTCAGTCACGGGTTTAGATCTAAAAATCTGATTAAAATCGAACTGAACCGATCAAAATGGGTCAAAAATTTTAAATTATATTTTGTTAATTTTAGATCGAACTGCAAATGTTTATGATATTAATTAATCATATTTTGTTAATTTGTTACAATAAATCTGGTTGCGCCAAAGTTTATTACAAGAATTTAGTTTGTAGAAAATAGTTGTCATTCAGACTATTATAGTAAATATTGTTAAAGAATGTTTTCTTTTAATTTGTATTAGTCAATTTTAAAATATTATGTTGATGATATTAAATGAATCAATTTTACTACTTTCAAACATTTGATAATAATGTGTTAGGATAAATAGTCATTTTCATTCTTGAATGTGTAGAGCATTGACAAATTCGTCCCTGAAAGATGAAAATTCAAATTTTAGTCCCCAAAAGTGAAAAAAATGTGACAAATTCATTCATCTGTTACCGTTGATGAAAAAGCCTACGTGACACAAAGTGACGAAAATGTCATAAAAATGATTGTCAACATGGCTGCTAAATAAATTGGACTAAAATGTTAGTAAAGTTTCCATTGGACTAATTTGTCATACCCCAAATTTCATTTCGTTTAAGGATAAAATATAATTTAATGTTCATCTTTCTATTTTTTTATTCTAACCTGTAAAATATAATTTAACTCTTCCATTGGACCAACACACTTGATTTTGTTCTAACTTGTAATTCAACCAACACGCTTGATTTTGTTATACCTTGTAATTAAGAAAGTTTCTTTTAGAAAATTGTCTTACCAGCTTAAAGGATAACAACCAATTAAGCGCATATATGACGTTCTCAAGTGTTAACTTCTCTCTCAAATAGGACTGGGTCTAACACAAGGATTTTCAAAACCCACTAAAAAAAGGGACACAAAACCAAATCAACATTGATAATAATAATTCCATCACATAGAGAAAGAATAAAATAGAACAGATTACATTCTTATTCGAAATCACACTTCAAAAATCAATGTCGCCTTGACAACATTAAATGTTGCTTCAACTTCTCCAGATATTTTGAATGGTATTGGAGAGTTGGTAATATGAAAACGAGTAAAGGATGTGGTTTTGGTAAAAACACCATATTTAAGACAATTTTTACAGCGTGAAAAAGAACCCAAGAAAATGATATGTAGAGAGAGAAAAAACCATGAATATCCTATGATACTATATTATGTTTCAATAATGTGTCAATGATTTTGGTAGTTGAGAAGATAAGCAAATAATTGTAACAATTTTACAATGCGTGAAAATGGATATACTAAAATTTGAATTTCCATCTCTTAGAATGAATTTGTCAGCGCTCTACACATTTAGGGACAAAAATGACTATTTACCATAAATTTCATTTTACTCTTAAATGAAACGAAATTTGAGATCTGACAAATTTATCTAATGGAAGCTTACTGATATTTTGGTCAAATGGAAATTCACTGACATTTTTATCCAATCTATTCTGTAGTCATGTTGATAATAATTTTTGTGACGTTTTCGTCTCTTTGTGCCGCGTAGGCTCTTTCATTAACTGTAACGGACAGAAGTTAACATATGAATGAATTTGTCACACTTTTTTCACTTTCGATGACTAAAATTTGAATTTTCATCTTTTAAGGACGAATTTGTCATGTCTCTATACATTCAAGGACGAAAATGGATATTTACCCTATTGTGTTAATTGTATTAGATATTTGAATGAATCATGATATAAAATAGTAGTTTTAAGAAGAAAAAAAGATCAAATTTAAATGGATAACCTGTTAGTCCGAACTGAGTCAAACTGTTCATGAATGGATTGAGTTGAGTTTGATTTCAAAAAACAATTTCTGAAAACCGATTTGAATCGAACTCATCAAATTTGATAGGGTCGAATCTTAAATTTGGCCAAAACCAACCTGAACCAACCCGTGAACACTCCTAAGTGAAATCTCTAAACAAAAATCTATTTTTTATATAAAAAAATCTGTTAACATGATTTAATGATTAATTATTTTGAAAGAAAACATTTTTGAAATTGGATTAAAATCCCTCGGATAATCAGATTACGCGCCATTTATAAGAAGTATTTGATGAATCCCTGCTAAACTCACCAAACAATAGTTTAATCTAGAAAATTAGATTCCAAATTTACAAATTAATCTAAGTTTTACGATTTGTAAAATATAAAATAATCACATTTGAAGTTCATTGATTTTAACATGTGATGGCGCATTAAAATGTGCAAAGTATAATTATATTTAACCTCAAGTTTATATATATTTTTTTCTCACATATTTTTTTCCATATATAATCTTATTTGAGACCCCGAGCATTAAATTTGAACAATTTTTTATGAGGATTAAAATCTTAATATATCATATTGCGAAAGATGAATTTCTTCTCAATCTCATCTTAAATAATTTGTTTTTACAAAAGCTTAAATACATTTTGATATAGCAACATTAACGATATTCATTGACATAAATAAACACAAAAGAGAGGATTAATTATGAGGCTGGACCGACAAATCTCATACGCAAATTATTTGTTTAGTAGGGACCGACCCATATATTCTGCATCATTTGCCTTTCCCTGTGGTTCTCGAAGGTCGGCAATTCCTCTTCTTAGAAAAACTGATTTTGGGCATCCAATCTGCTTCCCTTAATCTGTGCATGTCCAGAGAAGAAAAACTAGTCCCAAGAAATAATATTCTAATGCTATGAAACAATTGAAAATTCCCAAAGAATCTCAACTGTACACGTTATAAAGAAAAAAAAAATGCTTTTCTCTAATTTGGGCTTTAAAGTTAAGACCATCTACAATATTAAATTAAAAAGTTCAAGGTGAGTTTTGGTTATTTTATGTCTTATTAAAAGTGATTTTAGTAAGAGTAAATACTGTATGTCAATCTGAAAGTACTTCACAGTGTAAATTTTGATATATTTATTTAAATTATAAATTATCATATAAAATAAATTTATTAATTTTTATAGTAACTCTTAAAAGTGATACCAATAATAACTTTTGATGATCTGAAAATATAAAAAAAAATTACACTAACTGTAAAAATTAAACTCTTTTAATATTTTTTTATTTGATAATATAAAACATTTGATTATTGTTTGGTAAAATTAATTTTGTCTCCAAATTTTAATTTGACTAAAATTTATTTTATTATTACGTTATATAAGTGAAGTATTCATTATTTTTATTAATGATAAATATTGTTTGAGAAATTTGATCTATTATTTTTTTTATCTAAGACTTTAATTCGAAACTTTTCTTATAGAATCTTGTCCAATTCTACCCAAATTTAACCAAATAATGTTAGCATGTGTTTGGAAATGCATTCAGTACTTAAGTCTACACCAAAAACCACGCAAAATAAGGAAAATTAAGTAGAAGCTATGGTTCCTTGCTTCAAATGGGCGTGCATCAGATTTGCAAGGACGCATAAACAAACACGCAGTTACTCAATGTGTCTAAAATTGATTAAAAGAAATAGCTTTCAAGTTAGATTGGCAATTTACACTAAGTTTTAATTAACATTTAATTTAATTATGATCGTTAAGTGCAACAATTAATTAAAACTAATTAATTCGGAAGCAATAACAAAATGATATCATTAAACGTCATAAACAATAACATACATTATGTATGGTAAGAGGATCAACTAAGCCATATACATATATCTCAGTAAATATATCTCAACAATGACTGTACAAAATCAGAAAGTATCAGATGCCCTGTCTTCTCTCAACATGTATCAATATCTCTCAAGATATATATACACACACACACAGACACAACAAAATCAATCACTCTGGTTATACAAAAGAATAGGCACCCAATGTCATGATCTCATAGATCACATTCTCACAAGAGAGTATAAAATATATAGTGTCTGTACATCACAATCCACACAAGATCCAAAATATATGTGCACGCACATCTTCCCTCGCAGGGGTACAAAATACACTATATACATAAAGCAGACAGCCACAGTGCTCTCAAAGTACTGTCCAAGTAGCTATACAATGTCTATCCCTATTGGGGTCTTCCACCCTGAGATCCATCATCTCTGCCGTATGCATCACTTGCAAAATAAAATCCTCAACAGGGATGAGATACAATCTCAGTAAGTTCAGGGTTCTTGGAGGTTTCTCCTCCCCTTGGCTCACTTCCACGATAACATAACATCAAAGACATCACAACACCAGACCTCCTGGCCCTCACAACAACACATTGACACTCTCTAGCTCTAATGTGTATCTGCGGTACTACGCCCGTCAAAGATGCATCATCATCAGCATCGGGACTCTTAGTCCCCATTGTGAGGCCGGAACTCACACCTGTGTCATCCCATCGGGAGCTACCCCTTTACACATGGATGCATATATATGGCACCTCCGAGAATAGGCTTCAATCGCGACAAGACCACCTATCTCTGGTCTTAAGGGATCATACACCCTTTACGTGAGCAAACCAACTAGGAGTTGCGCTCTACTCCTAGGGAGATCCATATCTATCTAACTGGTCAGAAGATCTATCCGAAAGGCAACCATACACAAAGCACAGAAACATGTATACATATTGTCATTAGGAAAGTTGTAACATCCAATTCAATGCATATGAATCATGTATGCAATCATCACTCCTTGGAGTATGGTGGAACTCAGACAATGGGAAACACTCCCAAGAACAAAGAGCTTACCTGCTCTAAGTGCTACACCGGTTCTTCCGGCCCCGTGGTCACAACCACCAACAATCTCTGTATCACGCCCTACATAAAGGCATACAAACAATTAACAATGATTCTCAACCGTTAGAATGAAAAGAAATGCTAATTTTTTTTCATCTAAACCTCTTTTTATAAGTTATAAGGACTAGTCACCTAATTGGTGACTTACAGACCCCCAATAGGATCTATCTCAGCCTAACCAAGGTACTAGAGTCTCCCTAAGACTCTACATAAACCAATTCAAAGAGTTCAATCCATGCCACATTTCAATGATTATCAAGGTGGCTAAAACGGTTACTTCAATACATTTTCACCGTTTATATAGTCTCCTAAACGCATCTTGTGAAGGCATCAAGGCCCAAAACATACCCTATAATGATCAATTTAACCAACATTCTTCCTACTCATACATTTTTTAGAACCAAATTTCAAAGTCCATAAAAATAATACTTCAAGGTTAAACCTACATCAGAACAACCTCCTAAACATATTTTTCCAAAGGACTCAAGCCTAATTTCAGCTCTAACTCAAATGAGTCACTATTCATCTCAAGAACAAATTCTTAATCAATCGTTAAAACTTGTGTTTCTTACCTCTAAATCGTCAAGAAAGGCTAGAGGACAACTTCTCCGAGCTTAAATGTCCTTAAAATGCCTCATTTCCTCTTAAAAATCAAACTTTGAGAAGTTTCCTAGAGAACACGATCTCTCAGTTTGATGGTTTTCAAGGAAAATTGATGATGAAATCTAGCTCATTAAGTAGTTCCCTTCAACTTTCACGTTGGAAGTGAAGTGTTTTGGTCAACACGGTTGAGTGGTTATGGAGCTCTCAACACTCATCAATGGCAGAAAATGAGGAGAGGAAGAAGAGATGTGTTTTTGGGTCACAAAAACGTGAGAATTGGGTCTTTATAGTGACCATGCTTGCGTCCTTGCGCTAATCGCACCACTCTAACGCTAACCACGCCAGATTCTAGAGAAAAAATGACCTTCTGGTACACTCTGGCGCTAATGGCGCCACATCTGACGCGATCCCCGTCGAAAATCAGAGGTCACAACCATTTTTTTTTTATTTTTTTTAGCCTTGATTATTATACTTTCAAGATAAAAATATCCAAACTTAAATCGTTTCACTTTAAATTTTTTAACCAATATCAACTTTATAAATTTATTTTTATTCAAAATCAAATTACAATGCTTATGTAAACAGATTGGAGTCACGTTAAATCATCTACAATCTTGTTAAAATATCAACTAACATGATTTTGGGTAAATATCTACATACTAGATTCTATACTAACAAGATGATTTGTAGTCTAAAATAAATTTAATTCAGAATCAATATCTTAACACTTTGGATTCAAGTTGAATCATCCACAATCATATTAAAATACCAGATAGTAAACATCTATATTTGATTTCATATTTAGGAAATGATTCTTAATCTAAAATTAATTTTAAGATGAAGCAAATATGGGTAAATTTTGTAAAAATTCCATATACTAAAATTTATCAGCCACTAATTTGCTTCTAAATTAAAAAAAAAACAAATAAGTAATTCACTTCAAAATCAATTTTAGTAAAAATTAATTTTAAATACTTAAAAATTATTTTGTAAAAGATCACCCAATTACACAGTAAAGTCTTTGATAAGACATTTTTCATTGCATATTCAAAATGAGTTACTCAGTACTACAGCTGAAGCACATTGAAATATTACATAGAGCAGTTAATTACAATATTTTCTGAATAAAAGAACCAAAGAGGCAAACACCTGCTATACTTTCAAATATTTCTATACTAAAAAAACCCTTTGCACCGTCAAATTTCAGTTGACGTTGACCTAACATACCAGTAGCATTAATATTCCTCAAGTTTCAAGTCAATCAGTAGCTCCAACAACACAGAATCTGCAGAATTGTTCTTCTTTTACAAACATGGAGGGCCAGCTTTCTGCACTCTTATCCCTATATATTCTTTTACTGTTGTCTTGTTCCTGTTAACACACCCTCCTTATGTCCACACCACTGTTCATTGTCTCGGTAACCCCAAATGCAAGTGTCTTAATCTTAAGGTTCCATCGATTTCCTTGATCACTAGAACCCCCACAACATTTACATTGTGCATGGTCTCTTTCCACATCAGTGAAAATATTTTAACTTCTCATAATGGCTTGTGCCCTTAATACAGAAAGGCCAAAAGATATCAAAATCTAATTCAGTTGTTTGAATATGATATATAAATTATTATGAACTCCTCTACCTATTTTATCTTCAATTTGGATAGTAAAAAAATGTCAAATGGTGTGAAGACCACCTTTGATAAGTTGAACCTTGGTAGATCTCTTCACTACAGAAATTTTCAAAGCTCTAATTAAATTTGCCTTAGTGGACATAGATATGTTGATATGAGTATTGATGTTTTATGTGGGGGCACGGTCTGGGATAAGTCACATGTAATAAAGTGTGATTAATTGATGCCAAAGGGAAAAAAGGATCGACCAGTTATCTTGTACTCAAAACTACAACTCATGACAAAAGCAATTGCAGGTGGCATGAGCCCACCTTGTAACCACTTTTGCAGGAATATAAAACATGCCAAAATTCAAGTTAAATGCTCCCAAATTATAACCCCTACGGATCCTACACACCAATCAGCAATCCTTTTGCAGCATAAAAGACAGAAAAAGAAACCATATTGATTCCAAAGAAAAAGCATATTTTGAGTAGCGCCATGAAGCTAGACACATGTCCCATTATTCTTTTTCTGGCAAATTAAAGAAAGTAAATAAACATGGTGTGTGAAGGAAGAGATTTAAGTCACTATTCACTAACGCCAGCAGCAGCATAGAGCAAAAGAAGAAACACTAAAAACTACGGTTATGAAGAGTAAACTGAAGAAGCATGTTGTAACCAACCAACCATAAGAATAATAATAGTAATAATAATACATAGGGCATGTGTGGTTTACACAAGAAATGCAGAGCAAAATTAACAACATCAAACCAAAAGAAAACCTTATGGACCTTTGTTTCTCCATGTCAATACAATCCAAGCACACTTCTTGCAATGGAATGTGCTTGATTTGACCTACTTTTCACAGACCCATTTCTTCTGCTCCCCCTCATTGGAGTCAAGTAAAACCTCAAGAGGCCATTGTCAATGTTGTTAGGAGAATACCTTGCACTCCTACTCCTTTCCAAAACAAACTCATCCTTCCCCTTCTTCCCATTCCCATTACTCGGAACACCATTTCTCCTAAAACCCCCAAACCCCCCACCACTGCCACCATTCCCAATCCCTTGAGCATTCCTCCAACTCACACTACTATTGCTCCTCAACATCCTCCCATTAAAACCACCACCTCTACCGTCTCCGCCCCACGACTCCGAATACGACCTCTCCACCCCATTCACCCTGCTATACCTATCCTCATCCTCATCCTTGTTCCCGCCACGCCGGTGAATAAACCCCCAAATGCTCCACCGCCACCGCCGTCCCTTCTTCCCTCCCTTCCCATCTCCATTCCCAATCACCCCCACATCAAACATCTTCTCAGAACAGCAATCATCACGCATCGAATTCGACCGGTCGAATTCGCGATCATTAAACCCCATTCTCACACCTTGCACATAATCCACCCCAGCAGGAGCCACCTTAGCATTCTCATTCCCATTCCCATTCTCATTCCCATTATTCCCTAACTCATCCACCTCCAAACTAATACTCTTTCTTGCTGAACTAGACCTATCAAGACTCTTCCTCCTCCTGGAACCCGAATCGTAATAGTCCCTAGTCTGTGCACTCCCACCAGGCACACTCTCATCTTCATTCGAACCCTCTTCCACCGGAATCTGCATATCAGTCCTCACCACATGGTTCACCGGCACCGGCACAGGAACCGGCGCGTCCTCCACCACCGACAACATCGTCGGCATCCTCGTAAACGTGTTCCTCCCCACCAAATAACCATCCCACGACGCCCGCGGCTCCTCGATCGAGTACCGCGGGTCGTCGAACGACATCCGGCCGGCGTCTAGCGAGAACCGTCCGGCGTCGAGCGAGAATCTTGGATCGGTGTCGCAAGACCGCCGCCCGAACCCGTAGTCGGCGATCTCCGACTGCGTGTCGCGGAATTGCCGCCCGATCGGCTTCTCCACCGGCAGCGCGCCGCCGCTCCGCCGCTTCTTCGCCTTCTGCTTCTGCCGCCACTTCTGCAGCTTCTTGCTGAAAACCGACGCCGCGGAGAAGAAGCTCCCCGCAAGGTCTTTAAAGTCACGCGCTTTCTGCTGCTTGTTGTTCTGAGAAGAATCAAGGTCAATGTGGTCCTTCATTGTCTTCAACCCCTCGTCTTCTTCTTCAACAATAGCAACAAGCTCTTCTTCTTTTTCTTTCTGTTTTTGTATCTCCTCTTCTTCTCCAAGTTCTTCTTCAAGTTCTTCGATTTCGTTCACATTGAGCTTGGGCTCCTCCAGAACCCTAATCTCGTCTTTATCCTCTTCGTCCTGTTCTGGATTCTCGGGTTGGTCGAGGACACGTGGAGGATTGTCGTTTAGTTGGGGGTGAGGTTGAACGACACGTGGAGCGTTGTCGTTTTGGGGGTTAATGTTAATGTTGATGTCTTGGTGGAAGAGATTGGAGAGGGTGCTGCGGACTCTGACGTCGCAAGATTTACGCTGGGGTTCGAAGGAGGAGGAGGAGGAGAAGGGTTCGTTTTTGGAGGCGGAGAAGGATTTGGTGCGGCGGAGTTCCGGAAGGGGAGGGGGGCGAAAGAGGGCTTTAAGGGCGGCGGCGGCGGTGGAGGGGGGTTTCCGGGAGGCGGAGGAGGAGGAGGAGGAGGCGGTGTTGTTGTTGGGGTCTAAGAGGGCGAGGCGTTCGCAGAGGCATGAGGGACAGAAGCCGGTGAAGGCTTCGTCAGGATGGCGGGGGCAAGAGGGACGGTGGGGCTGCGGCGGTTGGGGGGGATTCATAACCGGAAATGGAAGAAAGTGGAGGTTTGATGTTTGGACATGTTATGAGAAATGAAGAGAGAAAAAAGAATAGGAATTGAGTGAGGGAGTGTGTGGAAGGATGACAGGGAAAGAAAGAGAGTGATGTGATGATAGTGAGAGAGAGGGATGGGAACTGGGAAGGTTGGTGGAACTGTTTGCTTCCTATGGACAGCGAGAAAACAAAAGTGGCGTGACACAAAATTAAAGTTTATACTTGCTTCAGCTACTACAATAATAATGTGGAATGTGAAATAAAATAATGAGTTTTGTTATTTCAAAGTTTTTTATGTGAAATGTGCAATAAAATATTTGGATTGAGGAAAATGCATTGCAATATCCAAAATATCCAAAATATGGTTCTGGCATTGTTGACAAAAATTGTGAAAAGGAAAAATGTAGGGTCGGGTTTGTGATATATACGAATTTGGAATTTGGATTTTCTTCTCCCTGCATTAAAGTGTGTGTATATTTTAAAAGAAAAAGTATAGGAATAATTACTTCCTCTTAGGCTCTTTTATCTTCAACTTTCGTTGTAAATTAAGAAAGGTTTAATCACTAAAAATAGTATTAATACTCTATTGTTAATGTTTTGGGAAAACAAATTATTAATTTGTTTTCTTAATTACTTTACTAAGGATAATGTGATTGGAAATTACACATAATTATATCTTGAATTTTAAGATAATTAAATTTTGAAACAAGAATAAAATTCTAAAATAAATAAAAGAGTATTAATTAAAAATTACGGATTTAAGTCTTGGTAAAATTGCATGTTTTTTTAGTTATGAAAATCTGAAGTTCTGAAATTTTAATATTTTATCACTCGCAAAGGCTGCAGCATGCAGGAGAACAATAAATTCAGGACGGGGGAATATATTTATCTATCTACACGTACATATGCGCGCGTTTTAACAGTAATTTTTTTAATTATCCTCTCGTTATTACTGGTACTAATTTTTTAGGGCATCCTCTCGTTATTATTTAATGTTGTATCAAACAAACAAAAAAAAACATTTACTATGGTAGCAGTATTAGTATTTTCTCTGACTTGGTTCCTTTCCGTTTTGTTTGGTTTGCTGCTTTAACTTGGGGTGTGGAGTGTGGAGTTCTATGGGGTCAGAACTTGTCACTATTTACAGAAAATAAGCAATGAGAGGTTGTTGTTTTTACTAAAGGTGATGGGGATTGGGGATTGGGGATTGGGCCTTTTGTTGTATCATTTTTGTTTTCTTAAGTTTTCTTTTTTCAATTTATTGATAATGAATTTATAGAATTTTTAGCTATTAATGAAATATTTATTCCTTCATGCTTTTTTGTCAGTAACCTATTGATGAAAAATTGGTGGATACTTTGCATAATAGTATGGTTGAAAAATAAATTAAACCAAAGGCTCTTCAACATGATGCACTTTCACTTTTGGATTTTAATTTGATTCATTGTAAATACATATATATATATCATTTAATAATGTGTGAATACTTTATTAAAAAGTGTGGCTTTCTATGTAACAAATATGATGATTGGCCTCTTTTAATAACTTGACTATGCATAAACAAATTACGATGTACAATGAATTTAATTGTCAAAGGTTGTCACAATAAAAAAAAAATTATATTTTAATTTATAAGAAATTATTTTTAAAATAATTATTATGAAAAATTGATAAACTTATCATACAAGTAGTATGTAATTTTTTTTTATGAATATTATATGATTAAATAGCTTTACAACCAATTCATTTTAATTGAATTAATATATAATATATTTATATAATAAATAAATGGTATATTTTAGAAGTTATATTGGGGAATGGAGACAGTATCAACTTTAAAAGCTTCAAAATGAAATATCTAATATTCATTTTTAACAATTAAATTGCATAATCAGATTCACAATTTTTTACCAAACAATTATTGACTGTAGTTTATAAATTTGTGTCATAAATAGGACAGGAGGATCCAATAAAACGTTTAATGTAAAAAAAAAAAAAAAAACTAATATGGTGTCTTTTTGGTAATCGATGATTAAAAAAAACAAAGAAAAAGCTTCAAAACATAAATTAAGATACTTTTTTCTTTCTAACTGGGTGAAAAAAATTAAATTGGAGGTCCCCTTATGACCGCATGGACCAGTTGTACAATATATCGGCCCAATTTTACAATTGTACAATGTAATGTAATTCAATGTATGCATTATCAAAATAAAAAAAAAATATTTTCAGTTCTTTCCATTAATTTTTCACCCTCCAACTCACTCCTAGAGTGTCATCTTATTTTTCCCAATATAATTTTGTTGGCAAAACTATCATAAGGGATAATTTTTCTTTTTCTTTTTTTAATTTATCGTTTAGGGTTAAATTTCAAATTAATACTCCGATAAAAGTAAGTCATAATAGATATTACAACTTTTGAATTGAAAGTCACATTTATTACGATTTATATTTTTTAATCAAAATAGTAAAATATATTAAATAAAATAATATAAAAATGTTAAATAAAATCATATAAAAATATATAGAAAATATTGAATAAAATTAGAAAAGTAAAAATATATTTATTTATTAAAATATTATTTACATTTTTAAAAAATACATGAAAATATTTGAAATCATAAATTCATTTTTTTTTAAAAATTACTATTTACGAGTAGTTAAAAAATTTATAACTTTAAAATCATAATTTTAAAAAATTGAAGTTATAAAATATTATTATTTTAATTAAAAAAATTGAAGTAATATGTTATAACTGTCAATTCACAAATCATAACATTTATTACGAATTACTCATATAGTGTTAATTTAAAATTTACCCCAAATAATAAATTAAAAAAAATGTTACCCCATATGGTATTTTGGCTTAATTTTTTATTGTTTTCGAATTTATAACAGGACGATCCATTTCAAGATCTGAGTTGTCTTTCTTTTTTGGGACCATATTTTTGTCTGGTCACCAAGTGCACGAGCACACAAATAATCATAAAAACAGTATATATGACCAGACCACACCATCGTAGGCACGAGGACTATATCATAGGACATTAGGACCAGCAAAGTGCTTATACATCGCAATCTTTTCAATAGGCCTAACCAAACTAAGGTGATATCTGTTTTTTTACCCATTTCTCACCCAAGTTCCAACAACACAATACCTTAGTAGTGCACCCCAAGATGTAGTCAATAAAGTGTGACATAATTAATGAATAATTTGGTCTCTTAAATATATAATCATAAATACAATCTTCATATTTATACACAGAAAATTATATACTAGAAATTATAAGCTCCTTAAATGAAATTCAATATACATTAGTCTTTTTTGTATGAATCATTAAATATTTTTCATTAAATATAATTTTGTCAGTCAAATAAGAGTATTATGTATAAAAAAAATTATCTTCAAGTATTTAATGCAACAAAATCCTCCTTTTAAATATTTAACGTAATTAGGTATTTAACGTTTGAAATTAAATTACAATGACTTTGCACTATGATGTTGATCCACATGCTTGCTTAGTTGCTTAGTAGTAATATGAATTAGTTTTTTGTTTCTCCACCAATAATACCCTAATTCAATAAAAAAAAAAGTACTAACTAGGTGTGTGTCATTAGCAACAAACCATAAGTTACCTTACAGCTCAATAGCGGGTCACCCTCTTCGTGATGCACATGCATTCCTTTCTCTTTGTATACCTCTCCTTATTATTAAAGTTAATTTTTTTCCCTTTTTTTCCTTCATCGTAATATTTTTCCCCCTTTCTTCTTGTTTCATGGGGATCTTTCGATTTTCAAAGATTCCTGTCGAGAGAAAAAGTGAAAGTAAATCACGCCATCACAATGAGATTTCGAGAGAGAAAGAGGGCTCCTTCTACCTGATTCCCCCACTGCCCTTTCTCACATTTCGCTGTCTTGCTTTCTTTTTCTTTCCTTTTCTTTTTTTTCCTTTATTTTTCCCCCTGTCTTTCACTTTTGTTTCCTCCTTTTTCTTTTTCCTGTTTCGAGTTTCTTTTTTTTTTTTCGGCTCTCTTTTCTCCAAACTTAAGCACCAAACAAAAATTTAGTATGGTTTTCCCACTTGGCTCTACTTTGTGAGTAAACAAACTATATACATGCTGTTTTAATTAGGATTACAGTTTGTAAAGTATGACTTATGATTAATCTATTTATATACTACATATTAGAATAGTGTTTTTGCATGCATGCATGTTAATTAGTTTCTCATAATAATATTTACTTTTACTCATTTTTCACCCTTTTTTCTTGATTTTTTTCTCACTCTTTAGTTGATATTATAGTTATATTATTTTACTAGTATTATTATTATTATTTAACGCTATTTTTTATTATTAATTAAGTACTATTATTATTATTGGTACATTGGTAATCGTAAACGCCAAACGTAATATGCAAGTACATGGAGCAATATGCTGTTTTAATACTATGCAATCTTGGAGAAAATTCTAACAAAATTTTCCAACAAATAAACGAATAAATAGCCTTTAATTAAAAAAACGATTAAATAAATGATGGGAGGTAAGAGATCTACTTTAAGACAGTGTAGCTCTGGTAATTTCTTTGTTCATGTGAAACTAACAAAGCATTTGGAGAAAACTGCCATTTTGTGCCAGAGTCTTTGGCTGTGTAGTGTTTGTGTTTCTGCCATTGCCAAAGATGTTTTGCCTTATGTGGGTAAAAGAATGGGATATAAGGTAGGGATTGCTTTAGAGTGGTTTTCCATTTTAGATTTGGCAAAAACGGGTACGTGTAGGATATAGAGAAACTAGACAAATTAATGAGCCAAGTCCCACACTTGGAAGGAAAACTGGCATCCTTCAAAGCATAATGTGAAAGGCCTAAAATCCCCCCAAACATCAATTTCAAAAGGGATGAATGCTTTATGATCCATATGAAATCTCTAGCTTCTGAAACGGCAAAGTCATTCATATATGTCAACTTTCAGCATGAGAAAATTGCTTGCCTGATTGTTTCTCACCACGTTCTAACAATAATTCACCTTCCGTAACTTTTTGTTTATTATCATTGAAGTATCTATTGACACTTGCACCAACGTTAACGTTAGAAATGAATATGTGATTTAAGAAAATCACATAAGTGTAACTTAATTTACTTTTTGTTTCACCTTAGATAATTGATTGTGCATTCAAAACATTTTAAATAATTTTGTGTTGAATACAAAAATTTATATCAAGTTTTACTTCTAACTTAATTTTATAATAAAAATATTTTAAATATAAATCACATCACTTCAACATCAATTTTATTAAAATTAATATTTTCAACGTTAATTCAAACGCACACTAAATTGACGGTCACATGAATATATATATATATATATATATATATATATATATGTTGGATTAAACTTTAATAATAATAAATTAGATATGTGAAGAGTCATGTCTCTTGGTGAAGAAGTTACTTATATAAAGAGTCGTGTCCCTTGGTGAAGAAGTTACTCATGTGAAGAGTCATGTCCCTAGGTGAAGAAGTTACTCATATGAAGAGTCATGTCCCTAGATAAAGAAGTTACTCAAGTGAAGAGTCATGTATTACTTATAAATAGCGTCTCATGTAAAAGGCCAAATAGTGGCTTGTCAGACCATTATCTAAATACATCAGAAGTATTTTACCAGAGAAATTGTTGTGTGTTTGTGTGAGTGCACCAGTGTGTGTGAGGACCTGTGATACCACAAATTGGTATCAGAGCGTGAGAAAATGGAGAGTGGGCCAAGTAGTAGTCTGCCACTACCCCGCCTTACAAAGGCTAGTTACGAAAACTGGAGTATCCAGATGAAAGCTCTTTTGGGAGCCCATGATAGTTGGGAAGTTGTCCATTGTGGTTTCGAGGAACCAACATCCACAGCAGGATATACGGCTGCGCAGAACAAGACATTGAAGGAGACGAGGTTGAAAGACAAAGGGGCGTTGTACATGTTATTCCGGGCTGTTGATGATTCCGGGTTTGAGAAGATCGCTGGTGCAACAACTTCAAAGGAGGCGTGGGACATTCTTGCAAATGTCTACAAGGGAGCCAATCGAGTTAGACAGGTTCGACTTCAAACTCTCCGTGGAGAGTTGGAAGGAATGAAAATGAAGGAAGGAGAAGGGGTATCCGGTTTCATTACCCGGGTCCAGACCGTGGTAAATCAACTAAACAGAAATAGAGAGGTGTTGTCTGATGCCAGAGTGGTGGAGAAAATTATGAGGTCTCTCACTGACGACTTCGAGAATGTTGTATGTGCGATTGAGGAGTCAAAGGACCTAGCAACGCTCACCGTTGAAGAACTTGCTGGTTCCTTGGAGGCGCATGAACAAAGAAAGAAAAAGAAGAAAGAAGAGTCACTGGAGCAAGCATTCCAGACAAAAGCTTCAATCAAGGACGAAAAGACACTCTATTCCCAAAACTTTCGAGGTAGAGGGCGTGGCTATGGAGGTCGAGGAGATGGTCGCGGTAGTAGAGGCCGCGGTCAAGAAGGAAGGAATAAGGAGCAGGCTGAATCAAGTTGGCAAAATTGGCGAGGCCGAGGTCGTGGAAGAGGCCGACATTCAAATCAATCAAATGTAGAATGTTTTAAATGCGGAAAGTATGGACATTACTCGAGAGATTGCAACTTGGATAGATGTTACAACTATGGTCGAGTTGGACATTTTGCGAATGATTGCCGAGATGAAAGAAGAAATGAAACTTCAAACTTTGTTACAAAAGGAGAAGTAAGAGATGGAGGAATTCTGATGATGACTAGTGTTAGATTAAGATATTTAAATTTTAAGTTATTTTGAATTCATTTGAATTTGCAAATCTGTAACTGATTATAGATAAGATAAATATTAGGAAGTTAGTTTTAATTTTTTTAAATTTCAAATCTCATCAAGAGGTTAGGATTTATTTGTATAAATATTCTCATTTGAGAAAAAAAAGAATAAGCATTCCAACGTAACATGTTTCAATGTTGAAGTTACTGTTCAACTTAACATGGTATCAAGCTAGGTTTGTTCCACAAAACTATTGCTTTTTTTCCCTCCTCACCCACCCTATATTCAGTTTTTTTTACCCATACCTGAAACTTCCTTCATGATTTTTTCCCCAAATTCCTAAATTCATCGTATCACTAATTCTCATATCTCCCAAATGGATCTTCCACCAAATTCTGATTATGCTACCACTAATTCTTCCTCAACGAACCCCTCTTTTACCCCAAATATTGTGATTCATCAAGATCACTCATCTCTTCCCTTAACCGTCATCTTGGATGATTCCAATTATCCATTATGGTCTCAACTGATGGATATGCGTATTGGTGAACGCAACAAATCTGGTTTTCTTACCGGAAAAACTTCGAAGCCTCTTCCTTCTGATCCTTCCTATGATGCTTGGGTTACCAACAATAAGAGAGTCAAAAGTTGGCTGATTGATTCTATGAACCCTAGTCTTATGCAGCGATTTATTCGCTTGGAATTGGACTCTGACTTTGATCAAGTTCGTGGAGAAATTCTTCGGAAGGACCCCAAACTTGATCTTGAGAGCACTTATGCCTATGTGCATCGTGATTTTCACCAACGCCAAACCATGGGTGCTCCTAAACCAACTTCTGATGGCACGGCGTTCCTTTCTCATCAGGCTCGGGTTCCTAATCGCCCTCGCAATGACAAACCTTATGGTAAATCATCTTCACTTGTTTGCTCTAATTGTGGTAATTCAGGTCACTCCAAGAAAGGTTGCTATGAACTGATCGGATATCCTGACTGGTGGGATTTTACAAAACGTCCCCGCAAGAAACTTCCAAATAGAACATTAACCTCCTCCTCTGAGACTTCCTCTACTCCTCCTCAGGCAAATGTCGTGCACGCAGGCATATTGGGTAAGCATTTTGTTTTTTCTGCACAAAGTAGGAATTCTACTTGGATCATTGATACAGGAGCCTCAAATCATATGGTTCGGGACTCCTCTTTGTTGCATGATTTTCGGTCTTGTTCCCATTCCTTTATCTCTACTGCTAATGGGGGAACTTCCCGTATTACTGGTCAAGGATCCCTAACGTTGGCCCCTGATTTCACCCTTCACTCCGTTCTTTGTGTTCCCAATTTGGAATTTAATCTCTTATCTGTTAGTCAGTTGACTACTGACCATAATTGCTCTGTTGTTTTTGGACCTACCTTCTGTTCTTTTCAGGACATCCATCAGAGGAAGATGCTTGGTTGTGGTGTTAAACATGGGGATCTCTATTATTTGGAACTTGGGACACACCTTCCATCTTCAATGACTC